>APFE030099494.1:0-20383 GCA_000404065.3 Pinus taeda | reverse complement strand
GAAAATTTTGCCCACACATTTTTAAAATTAACTTTGGCACTTATTAGTGGAGAAATTAGGAGAACTTGCGCTGGTTTGGATAGATTCGGTCGTATAGCCTTAACAACTCACTTAAAATTGGCAAATAACATTGATAAGGAATTATGGAAAGCGATTGATGCAAAAGTCACACTAAAAGCTTAGAAGGAGGGTCAAATTGCTCATGAAAGGTCATCTTGGAAGCTTTCTAGGTTGAAAAGAAGTTATGGCGGGATTGAACCATTCGACATTTCCCTAAGCCTATCATCCAGCAAGGAAATTGGCGTTGGGAGATCAACACAAATCGGAACAAGCTCAGTTAGGGATTCAGGAACTGGGAATTCGATGAGTGGAAAAGAAGGTTTAGAGAATAATGAATTAGGACCTAGGTATTTGATCATAAGAAAATAGGGCTTTGAGAGAAAAGGTGAGAGCGTTATGATTGGTTTATCTTTAACATCGTATAATGAAGGATAGAAGGGATGTTTTTCATCTTCTTCGATCCCTCCAAAGATTGGCTCAAGCATTAGGAGGTTGTATGACATTCATTCTAAATATATTTTTGATAACATAGAGAGTGGCATAGTGATTCTTAGTAACATGGATCAAGACTTAGTCATTTCAGAAGGCGGTGAAAACGAGGGGTCAAACAATGAATTCAAAGTGGGGAGATCAAACCAGTCCAGATTGGATTCGATTATTGGCACCAGATCCATGGGTTCGAGTAGTCGAAAAGAGAGATCTGACTTTTATTCTAGAGATAAACTTGATTTCATTGAGAGCGGAAGAGTGATAACTAATAGCATAGATTTTGACTTTAGGAGTACTAAAAGCGAGGGTAGTGAAGTTATCTATGGAAATATTGATAGAAAATTCATTGGAACTTGTAGTGTAGGCTCTGATAATGAAAAAGGCACTGTTGGAGTTGATAATATCTCGGGTAGCTACATTAAGGGCTTGGAATAAGGTAGCTCTAGGGTCAATGTAGTCAACATTGAAAGCATGAATATTAACAATGGGAGCTTAGTTGATGAAAAAATCAGAAGAATTGAAAGCAAGTCTAGCGACATAAAAAGCATTAGTGGCAAGGGTAAATAAGGAAGCAATGTTCCTGAACATGATTTCAATGGTCTTGTCGATATCAACAATAACTCTATAATTTCTCATTTTATTATAAACCCTATATATAGTGACCTTGGGAGGAGTGAAATGAATTTAAATAAGAAGTTACTTTTTAGCAGTGAAGAGTTTAACCTGGGGAGAAACATAATATCAAGGGTTAATCCGGGAGAAACATAATATCAAGGGTTAATCCTAGAAAAAAGTTGGTTAATTTAGCATCTGAAGAACTAAGTTTAAAAACTATTAATGTTCTCAACAAAGGCTTGGGGTTTGTTGTTACACCAAAAAACATTCCACTAGAGGACATCATTTGTGACATTGAGATTGGGATTCAAGGCCTTTCCTTTGAGGACAAAGAAGTACTAAGACATGAAGGTGACCTCATAATGAGAAAGGCTTAACCCCAGAAGAGAAATTTAAATAAAGATGAGAAAATTGCTCTTAAAACCCTTTGTAATAATGAAAAAATTGTGGTTC
Organism: Pinus taeda; assembly: GCA_000404065.3. Classification (NCBI taxonomy): domain Eukaryota; kingdom Viridiplantae; phylum Streptophyta; class Pinopsida; order Pinales; family Pinaceae; genus Pinus; species Pinus taeda. The sequence goes on along the minus strand of APFE030099494.1, from coordinate 18,766 downwards.
TTAAGGTAGATAAGGGAGGGGCAACAGTTATTTTGGATAAGGAGGATTACATTCATAAAATGAATGAGAATATTAACTATGATATTTATATGAAACTTAACACCAACCCCATTCCCAATGTCATAAAAAAGGTCAAGAACGCAATTTTGGAGTCCAACCTTGATGAGAAATTAAGGAAAAATTTAATTCCTACTTGTGAAGTTACCCCAAGAATTTATGGGTTGCCAAAGACACACAAGGAAGGGTTCCTCTTAGACCAATCACTACCATTGGATCCCCTACATATGAATTAGCAAAATATATTTCCAAGATCTTAAACCTCTTGTTGGAAATGCTGATTCTTTATTAAAGACTAATGATTTTGTAAATATTATAAAAAATGAAATGGTGGATCAAGATGACATCCTTGTAAGTTTTGATGTAGTGTCCTTATTTACTGAAATTCCCCTGGATGAGGTTGTTCATGTTATTAAAGATGTTACTGATAAAGAAAAGGAAATTAAGAAAGCAATAAAAAGAGCTGAAGGAAAGGTTTTGTTGCAAAGCCCTCAACCTTAAGCTCAATGTGGTAGAGTATTCCTACCATACATTCAAGGGGTTACAGATAAGATTGCAAAGATCTTGGGTAAGAAAGACATATTCACCCAATTCACAACATGAGGTAGAATAAAACAAAGAATTAATTCTGTTAAGGATAATATCAATCAACATTAGCTAAAGGGAATTTATAAAATTGATTTTTCTTGTGGTAAAAGTTATATTCGAGAGATAGGGCACTCACTACAAAGAAGACTGAAGGAACATGGAGCTAACATTAAGAATGGAAGATCACGTACTTCAACCCTTGCAAAACGCTCCTAAAAAACTAAGAATCATGTTTTCTTAGAAGGTGCCACGATTATCGTGAGGGCAGAGCATTATCTAAAAAGGAAAATGAGAGAAGCTCTTGATATTATGAAGCATCCACATAATCTCAACAGGGATAGTGGGATCAAGATTAATGAAAACTGACTTCCTCTCTTAAAAATTACATTGCAGTGTCAACGAGAAATAAGATTGAGTGAAACCTATTATCGTAAGAATTCCAAAAAGAATCCATTAAGTTGAAATGCTCCTCTTCAAACGTGACAAAAATGTTCACGGATTCAAGTTTTAATTACCTAATGACTTCATTTGTCCATTAAATTTCATAAAAAATAAGTAAAATGGATAATGATAAATAATGTACTACCGACCCGTGTCCATCTAGATACATTTCTCATTTTAATTATAAAGAGTTTAACAATTATTTGAAACATTAAATGAGTGATTATTTATAAAACCATCATTATTTGAATAAGGATGTTTTCCCAACTAAATCTTTTTTATGGAGATAGATAGTGACTTAATTCTTCAAAAAAGATGTGAGAACATAGTTATTGTTGTGCAATATATTACACCAATTTGATCGCATTTTAATCATCACGAATTATGAAATGAAGCATCACACAATTGGAAACGTTAAAGGTATTCAAGGTATTTGAAGGTTATAAAGTTGAGAGGTCAAAAATTGATTATTATCTTTTCCCGTCATATAAATCATATTCATAAGAAGGCCATTTAGCAAGACTTTCCAAAAATATGAATTACAATTTTAATTATTCATAATTTGAAATATAGAAACCAAAATGGCCCAACCAATTATTGAATTAACCAAAGTGGCCCAACCAATTATTGAATTAACCAGAGTGGCCCAACCAATTATTGAATTTGTCATGATTAGATCCCTTTTAAGAAAATATATTTTGATTGAATCTTAAAAGAAAAAATTAATCAATGGAATTGAGGATAGCCAAAAAGGGCTAAAGGATAAGATAGATTCATGAATTTATATGGTACAATTCATCACCTATCTTTAATAAGATATTATTGAGGACTATGAAGACAAAAAAATGATATCATTTGTTGTTGTGCTTTTAAAAGAAGAGTATTCAACAATGTAATTAAAATTTAGATATGGAAAATGCTATTGAATAGGTATCTCTCTTGGCCTTTTCAAGGTTGAAATCAAGCCCATAGAAAGGTTACTGCTAAGAGGAAATTTAATAATGAACGATGATGAGCCATTAATCAAAATTTTATAGGCCCATCCACAATATCATTTTTACATAAATACGTAGAATTTGGCCTTGCTTAATGTGATTTATTTTTATTTTTATTTTTATTTTATATTTTTTTTAATATGTTTTTTGAAATCAAGGCTTCAACACACATTTAAGGAGAGATAAAATTATAGCAAGAAAACAATAAAACACATGTATTCACAAAGAAGATATGTATTTGGGAAAGTTAATTAACCAAGTTATTATTCATCTTCATGAGTATTTATATATATTAGAAATGGTTGGAGTGGTTTTACCCACTTCCAACTAATCATAAATATTTGGGTTTTTTTTCATTTACCATTTATATTTGTATTAATATATTTTCTTAACATTTAATATCTAATGTGTGATGACATTATGCATGCCTAAGAGTCTTGCCAACACCCCCCTTCCCCCACCTCAATTCCATACTCGTCTCGAGCAAGTTCGCAATAACAATACCATGACATATGATTCTTTGGCTTTTGTCTTTGATCTAGTAAGTGCCTACATAGTGAGGAAGTCTCCAATGCCCTTTTGTTATCCTTCCAAACAAGGTCCTTTTGACTATCCTATTACGCCATTATTCCTTCGAAGTGGGATCGATTTATCCTATGCTCATATTTTCATTGCATAATTGATGAAAGTTGCAACTGCCTGCAAATTCTAATTCACAAATTTAAAAACTCACACAACAAATTACACTCAAAACTCATATATAGTTCATTTAAGATCAAAATATTTACAATATAATATTGACTTCATTATCATTGATGATTTACTCATACTCCACACCTCTCCCACACTCACACACAAATTTTATAGAGCATCAAAATGGTTGCTTAGAATATGCATCAAATCAACAAGTACACTACCTAGACATTCATTTGCAATACTCCACCAAAACCAAAATTATATCATATCTTGAAAAAATATATTCAACAAGATAATTTTTTCCTTCTCTAGTTATCCACATACTTATTCATTTATAAAAGCATTCTAAACCTAAAATAGGGTCAAGATCCATAATAAGTGGATAATACCCATTATTTTAGTAACTAATTTGGAAAAATAAAAACTAAGACGCCTACTTCTTCTTCTTCTTCTTCTCTCTAACCTAATCATAAATATTCGATGATAATGTTTCTAGAGTCTAACTATTTTTCACAAAATTAAAATCATTACATGAGGAATCCAACTTCCTCAAAAATTAATAATATCTAATAAAGTTTATGGAAGTTTGTCGATGCTTCGAAGATCAAAATATTCATGGACTCATGTCCAAAAAATCTTTAACCCTTTGGCTTAATTTTTTCATGATGACTTAAGTTTTCTCTGGCATCCCAAGATTCTCCATTAAACAAATGAAATCTATTTTGGTTTGCTCTTGGAAACTTAGCTCTCTCAATTCTTCTCGCTAATTCCTTTAGGAACTTCTTTGGAAGGGCATGAACTTGTACAATTAAAACCATCTTTCTTGCACATGAAACAAACATGTTAGAATTAATTTGAAACTTTTTCTTTATGGCTCCCAAGGTACTTGATTTGTTGAACGCTTCCATTTCTTGTCCAAAATATTTTGCATTATGGTTTTCTTCATCTAGAATTTGGATATTTTCACACATTAACTTCTCACTGGTTTCCAAAGCAACCTTCTCCTTGACATTCTTTTGTCGTTCATTTATAAAAATACCCTCATTCATAACCATTTATGCCATGGATATTCTTGGCTTATCTCTATTTTCTACCATAAACATTTCATTGATTATCATATTCTCATATTCATTGAACAAATCTTACTTTTTTTTAAACATGTGATTTACCTTAATTATTGGTTCACATTCCTTGAATTCTACTTCATCCTTCAAAAATTCTTTGTTATCCAACATTAACACTTGATTACTGCTTGCATCCTTTAATGGTATAAGTGTATGTAGTTTCCCATCTTTCTCAAAACTATAATTGTGTGGTTACCATTATGTGTTATGTCCTTGCCATATTGTTGGAAAGAATGTTAATACTGAGAGGGGGGTGAATCAATATTAAGGCTAATTTTCAAATTATTTATGTTAATTTAATTTTCTTATTCAAACTTGGAAACCATCAATATAATCAATAGAAACATATAATATGGCAACAATATTAAATTAACATACAAGCACACACCATGAGCATCATACACATGAGACACAAGGTTTTATGTGGAATCACTTTCAAGAAAAAACCACCAAATCTTGTTGTTGTTATTGATTTAAAATAAGAGCACCTACTCTATTACATCAATCTATTTTGTGAGCTACCACTCACTGGAAGTACCAACTCCCTTTGATTTTTTTCGAGCACCCACTAGCAGGAAGCACCAACTCCCTCCTTTTGTAGACACCTGTTTAGCTTACAAGAAGCACCATGTGAAGCACCAACTTCACGGATTTGTTACAAGCACCAACTTGCAGCTCCTTTGATTTATGCAAGCACCAACTTGTAGGAGGCACCGACCCCCAAGCATTCTCAAGCACCCACTAGAGATGGAAGCACCAACTTCCTATATGCAGGCTCCAACCCGCACTTAATAAGGAACTAATGTTCTCTGTCCATGGTAGCCACTCTACTTGATATAAACTTTGTTCTCTTCTCACTCTGCAACATCCCATTGATCTGCTCACCAACAGTCACTCATCATAACCTCTTGTTGCACTCTGTCCTCTGATTATCAACAACACGCACTTCAAAACTTGGCCTTCTATTCCAAAGGATCTCTTGGCCTCTTATACCGTACCACAGGCTCTCATGACCTTCTTCATATAGAACAGGCTCACTCAACCCTCTTCCTCTGCACAAGGACCTTCGACCTTTCACACAACAACACTAGCTCTCACTCTCAGGGTCTCTTTCTTTTGCTTAGGTAATGTACAACATTTTTCTGCAGAATTGGCTCACTCAGCCTTACACACAACAGTGCACACACATCAAGGAGCACTAAAATCAGCTCACTCAACAATGTTGCTTGCCCCCCTATGTTTTTCTAAACTGGGCTCAATTTTTTTGTTCCTATGTTGCAAACAAGTCAATGTTTCCACTACTATTTTGTATCCACACTGCCCAAGTGTACTTCGGTATGGATTTTCTATTCTATTGTTGCATCTAAATTGGTCTCTGCTACTGCATTAACCATGAGAATGGACACCTGACTGTTTCTCCATACTTAGAATTAATTCTCAGTCCACTTGCACACTTCAACCAGACACAGTCCTTTCTGTGAACAAATCTCCTATCACTGAGGCTCTCCATGCTTATTCATGGTTTCACACAACTTGACTATACTTTGGCATGGATTCTCTAATTTTCATTTAATTTACTGAGGCATGCACTAGAACATATAGATGGCTTGTCTTACCTCAAGGTAGATCCAAAACTCTTTTATGTAAATCGTAGTCCTTGCTACCTTAACCCAAATATATTTTCCAGTCGTTATTAATCCTGAAAGCAACTCCTTTGCATGATCATGGTTCTTGCTGCTGAATCATCCATCTTCCATACACCTTTTTATTATTATATTAGAGCCATAACATATCATAACTTATACAACATGAACGTTATGATATCACTCAATTATGATACCCTTAGCCCCTTGGTGCTTAGCTCCTTTAGCATTTTCTTTCTCATAAGACGATGTCTATGACCATTGACTTATAATACCATTATAACATTATATTGGAGTCCCTTTGTATCATAAATTTTGAAAAGTCCTGATTGGAGTTTAGGTCCTTATGCTTAGCCCTCATTGCTTTTCACATCATAGGTCTGCTACTTGTGACTGCTAGTATAGCACATAGGTGCCAAGCCTTGAGAATCCTATCAGAGGTTATCTCCTTGTGATATCGATCTCTCCCTTGGTTCTTTTGAGCTTCTTGACCAAATGCTAACACATACCTCGGAGCTCCCTAGGCATCGTAAGTTTTCAAATATGCATTTACACATGAGTTACGAGATCTTCATCCTTCGATATACTCCATAACGCTTAGGTGCTAGCTCTGCTCTGTGCCCTTGGTCCTTTGGGTCTTTACATGACCATGTGCTAGTTAATATTGGAGCCCCCTTTATCATAAAATTTTCGAGTGCCATCTGCATAGGAGTTATGAGGTCCTCAACCTATGATATACTTAATTTCGATATACTGACCTCTGATATGCTGACCTTTGAGATGACTTCATGCTCTCATCACTTCTCCACATGGCACCTTCTAAGTGGTCACACATGTCACTTTGAGTTGCTCCATTGGGCCACTAATCCAAAACAAGTTGCCATGTGTCCACCTTACTACCATGTCATGTTGACATTAGTTTCCATTAAAGCTTCTCGGAGCCAGTCACATGTCGACATGTGTCCTACCATAGGAGAGAGATAGATCCTCCTTGATATTTGGTCCTACACCAAAATACTTTGTATTTCTTCTCCTTTGTAAACCTTGACACATTCAATGAGTTGCAAACATAGGGACTTACAAGGTTCCGATATTCTAATATGCTCTGACCTCCAATATTTTGATGGCCTCGAGTTTCCAATTTCTCGATATTCTCCAATCTCTAATATTCTGAGATGACCTGCTCCAAGGTCCCAATATTCTTTGATATCAGCCTTTTGATGCTCCTATGTCCCTATGCTCTGAGGTTCTGATATTCTCCAATATAACATGCTCTGATGATCCAAAATTAAATAGGAATCCAACAACTTATATATATAATCATAAACACAAAGATGCAACAGAAAAACACTTTATTTCATTAATAGAAAAATATTGAACTATGCTTACAAATAGAATAGAAATAAGATAGCTCAGGGGATGGTAGCGTATCTATGAGAAGAGATGTGGCAGCTACATGCCTTTGAAATGTGTTACAATGAGGCTCAGGGGAATATTATTATTGAAAAACATGGGAAAACCATAAACAACAAAAACCCTAACCCCAGGAGATGTAACACCAAGAGTGTGTTGGCCCTGTTGGGGTTAGTTGGGCAGCCAACTTCCCGGGGTCATAACTTGGTCATATTGTCTCTATTTGGTGCGCACAATACCTTATTGGAAAGGTATCGTCGAGTACCATAGGTTTCACCACAAGCCCCTGCCAAAGGCCATGGGGCTATCGTGGACCCCAAAAAATGCTGTTTAGGGGGTGAAAACTGCTCCAGAAGTTCAGGACCCAAAAAACTGCTAAAAATAGTAAATGTTGAAATGAACAAGGAAACAAATGAAACTGACTTGGGGGTCTAAGTGGAATAGGCGAGTGGTCACCAATATCCACTTGGATCATTCCACCCCCCCAGGAAGTAATGGTCTCCATTGCATGCAAAGCCTTAATGAGGTGAGGAAATTTTTGTTGAATTTGGTCCATGGTGAACCACTTGCCCTGGTGAAGGCGTTGGCCTACTTTGACTACTCAATATAAATGTATCCTTTGTTGGTGAGTGTTCTTGATCTGTGTGTCCATGATTTGATCAGTTGTGGCATGTTCCATGCAGTTCGGGTTGAGCTCTGTTGGTGTGAGTTGTTTTTCAATGTCAGATGTGTCCAACAATGGTGGAAAGTATGGACGAAGGTGATCTACATTGAACATTGGGTGCAGACCAAGGAACGGTGGGATGCTAACCTCAAAGGAATTATCACCTATGGCCTTGGTGATGGTGTATGGTCCATATCGGAGCGGGAAAAGCATGCAGTGGGGTCCAACAAGGCGCTCCTATAAGTGTAGCCAAAATTTGTCGCCCACCTGAAACTTGTGTGGTACTCAATGATGATCATGGCATTGCTTGTACTTAGCATTGGATCTGTCCAATATATCATGGACCTGTTGGCAGATGTGTTGAGTGTGCTCAACGAAGTAGCTACCCCTTTCAGCTTTGAACTGAACGTGAGCCAAATATACTTGAGTGGCTGCAAAAGGTATGGCCACATCAATGGGGCATAATGGTTGAAATCCCAACACTACCTGAAAGGGATTGTGGCATGTTGAGATGTGGAGAGCTCTATTGTAGTTATGTTGGGCATATGGGAGACATTCATCCCACGTGCGCGGATGCTTCGAGTTGTACATGCATAGAATTTGTATGGTCATCATGTTGACAACCTCTGTTTGGCCATCAGTTTGGGTATGGAAAGTTGTGGACTTCGTAAGTTTTGTATCCAGCATCGACTAGAGAATTTACCAAAATCCTCTTAAGAATATGTTGTTTCAATCTGAGAGAATTGAATGTGAGATCCCAAAGTGTACCCACATTCACTCAAAGAAGAGCTTAGAAATGGCCTCTATTGTGATACTCTTCTTGCAGGCCACCATGATGGCCATCTCAGATAATCTGTCGATGACCACGAAAATGCAAACTTTGTCATGATTAGTAGGAAGGCCCAACATGTTATCCATGGAGAAAGATTCCCAAGGCCGTCCAAGAGTAGGTAGAGGAGTATTCATGCCTTTATTCTTGATGGTTGGTTTGGCAATGGTGCAGGCGGTGCAAGATCTAATGTACTTCCCAACATCCTGATGATGTTTCGGCCAATAAAAATACTTTTGTAAAACCACCACTATTTTCTCTACTCTAAAATGTCCAGCGACTTGACTGTAGTGCACCTCCCAAATAATATTGGCATGCTCACTTGAAGGAACACATATGTGTCCCAGGTGGCATAACAGTGCATCCTAAAGGTGAAAATTTGGAACTTGCTTCCCTTCTAGGAGTGTCTAGTATATGCTGTTGAATTCTAGATTGCTCTTGTAAAGATGCGGCCAAACCGATGTCTTGTGCCCATAGGAGTCGAGCACAATGATCAACGCCATGGCTGATGGTGGGCTGAGGCAATCAATGACGTTATTGTTGCTGCCCTTCTTATACTTAATGTTCAAATGGAACTATTGCAGATAGGTGTACCATATATGATGGAAATTGTTCTACAACTTCCCTTATGTCTATATGAACTGTAGAGGTCGGTGGTCTATGTGGATGACCGCTTCCTTCCCCAGTATGTAATTCTTCCATTGACGATAGGCCTACACAATGGAATACATTTCTTTGTCGTAATTGGGGTAATTTCAGACTGTATCTGAAAGTGTCTCACTATGGTAAGCCACTGGATGCCCATGCTGAGTAAGAATCGCACCAATAGCATAGTCAAAGGCATCTGTCTCAATCTCAAATGGTTGTTGTAGGCCTGGTAATGTGAGCACTGGTGTAGAACAAAGGTGATTCTTCAAATCAGAGAACTATTTTTATTGGGTTTCCAACCAAAACAACTCTTCTTTCGCTCTGCCGTTAGTGACTTGACTTAAAGGCCAAGTGATATGGATGAACCCCAACATGACCCTATGGTAGAAATTGGCAAGACCCAAAAATCTGCGGAGCTTTGTTAGAGTGGTTGGGGTTGGCCAATCCCAATTGATTTGCATCTTGGATGGGTCCACATGTACACCCTACTCGTTAATAATGTATCCCAGATATTAAACCTCCGTCAGGCCAAAGGTGCATTTCTCCAAGTTATCACACAACTTGTATTATCGTAGGGTTTGAAGGACTTGTTGAATATGGTGGAGGTTCTCTTCCCATATTTGCTTGAAAATCAAGATGTCATCTAAATGCACCACACTAATGCATTGGTGAAGGGTTGCAAGATGTCGTCCATCAGTCTCATAAAGGTTGTAGGGGCATTCGTCAATCCGAACGGCATGACCAACCATTCGAAAAGGTCCTCCTTTGATTTTAAGGTAATCTTCCACACATCAGAGGGTTCAATAGGCACTTGGTGATAACCTGACTTCAAGTCAATATTGCTGAAATATTTGGCCCCTTTGAGTTGGTCTAGAAGGTCATTAATCCATGGGATTGGGTAGCTATTTCGGACAGTAATCTTGTTTAGCACCCGATAGTAAATAAAGAGCCTCCATGTCCCATCCTTCTTCTATACCAATACAATTGGGCTCCCACAAGGTGATGAGCTTGGCCCGATGTGCCCTTTCTACAATAGTTCCTGAATCTACCTCTTGATCTCATTGTTCTCCAGAATAGAGTGTTGATAGATCAGTCCATTGGGTAGTGGTGTGCCTGGGGTTAGATCAATGGAGTGCTTGACTTCACAGTGCAGAGGTATTGTTGTGGGTGAGGCAAAAATATCCTTGTACTCCTCCACGACCTTGCCCATATGTTGTTGTTGTGTAGAGGAGCCCTGCCTAGAATCTGTGGCCACAACCTTCTTCTTGCCTTGGGGGCGAATCATAAGGAAAAAAATTTCTTGGTCTAGCAAATGATCTCATTGTATTGCTTTGTAGTGATCAAAGAGATGGCGGTAGGCATGGATACCTATGGTATCCTATACAACTTATTATCCAAAGTAATAATAATAGTGTGAGGTCTAGACTCATATACAACATGTCGCTTCCATAAGTATGGTTGTCCTAAGAATACATCACAAACTTCAAGAGGAGAAACCTCACATAGTACCTCATCTGTGAATGGTTTGATGTTGCAGGGAAGGCAACACTACTGGCTGACGCAAAGGTCTCATCCTTGGTGAGGCCACTCGATGTTGTACAAATGTGGATATGTTGTAGTCTTTAGGCCGAGCCACTTAACGACCTCTACTGAAATGAGGTTCTTTTGGCTCCTGTTGTCAACAATAAATGATAGCGAAGAACCCTTCACCCACATTTGTGAGTGGAAGAGGCATTCCCCCTCCTCTGGATCTTCAATCTCAATCTTCTAGATCTTGGTGGTGGCCACAGTGGCACTGGGCTCTGCATCAATGTTCTGATTCCCTTTGTCTTTTCTCTTATCAGGTTTTGAGTCGGAACATGCATCTGATTCAGAAGCCTTCAGCTCAACCACCAGTTACTGCTTGGTCTGACACTCACTGGTATTGTGAGTGGAGCTCTTATGTAACTCACACCATTTTCCCGTGTCCTTCTTTGTCTTCGTGGTGTTGTTCTTTGCTTGCGGATTTAGCAAGTTGTCCTAGGTAGCCCCACCTTGGCTTGGTTCCTTATTTTGTGGTTTGAGGGCACCTTTTCCTTGCTTTGGATTTGAAAATCCAAAGTCCCCCTTTTTCTGTTTAAACTTCTTCTCAATCCTGACAGCGTACCGATACGCCTTGCTGAGCGAGGAAATGTCCAGGAGCTCCATCTCGTCCTGGATGTACTTGTCTAGATAGCCGTAGTACTTGATCATCAAATACTGCTCAATATCCTTGATACACAACTTCGTGTAAAGGGTATGGAAAATATTTGTGAACTCTGGCACATCTTGGTCCCTTCCCTGCCGTAGTGTGGTCCACTTTATGTATTTGTATTCATAGCTCTTGATAGGGTAATATTGTTTTGTGATGGCGTCTCGGAAAGAATTCCAAGTGGGTGTGCTTGAGAAAAATGAGGGTTCACTTTCACCCTTTTGTTCATAGTAGGTTTCCCACGAGTCCTTAACTTGTGGGGCGGCTTTGAGAAGTGAAAAAGTAATCTTTTCCCTATTGGAAAAGTAATGAACTAAAAAATATCCTTCCGATAGATTTAACCATTTATCTAAGGTGTCTACATCTATTAGGCCTTCAAATATGGGAATATCAAAGTTAATTTGTACCTTAAAAGGAGTGGCACCTCCAGAGTGGCTGTTGGATGAAGATGCATCACCTGTGGGTAGTTGTCGAAGGATTTGGGCAAATTTATCCATCATCGTGTCCCTCTGTCGCTTAAGGGCTTCCTCGAGCAACATTTGGAAAGGATCTTCTACCCCTTGTCTTTATTTTCTTTCGCCATGGGAGGTAGTCGGGTTTTTCAAGGCTAATCTTGCCATGGTTCAACCAGATCAAGCCCTAATGCCTTATACCATGACCTCGTTGGGGAAATGCAAAGAAAAAAATAGAAAGAGAATACCACTCTGATACCACATATCTGAACTTAAACATGAACACAAAAACTTACAGATATAATCATAAACACAGAGATGTAGCAGAAAAACACTTTATTTCATTAATAGGAAAATATTGAACTATGCTTATAAATAGAATAGAAATAAGATAGCTTAGGCAATGGTAGCTTATCTTTGAGAAGAGATGTGGAGGCTACATGTCTCTAAATTGTGTTACAGTGAGGCTCAAGGGCCTATTTATTATTGAAAAACATGAGAAAACCCTAAACAACCAAAACCCTAACCCCAAGAGATGTAACACCAAGAGTTTGTGGGCCTCATTGGGGCTAGTTGGGCAGTGTTGATGGTGCTAGACCCACTAACATCAGGGGATCTCCCCGGTATGAAGTCCCAACTAGGCCTCACACTATTTGGTGTAGGAGTCCCATCTGGTACAATGGCTCGGTTGCCATTATCTTAAAGATTCGCCTCAACTCTTACTTGTAATCACAGGAGAGTGGTTTGCTTTGTCTTTCGAGAAGTGAGGTTCGCATGCCTAGTGATTTCTAGTGTTACTTGTGTCAATGGTTCTTTCACTGTAGAGGAAGAGGGTGGGAGTGAGTCCCAAGTTGGTTGGGATGAAGTCCCAACTCACATAGGAACACACAACACAAAAGGTAGTGCACAACTTCTGGAGGAGCAGTCCACACGGATGCGGTAGTCACAATACACAAGGTAAAATAACACATACAACACTTAGGAAATGAGTCCACACGGGTGCAATGGTTTTTATAACAAGTTTTATGTTAAAGGTTTGTCTGATGTTCGGGGGAGTAGCCACCATGGGCAAGACAAAGTTAACATCATATACAACACATTTTCATTAACAGATTATGTATTACAACAAGTGAAATAGTTCAAGTGTTCAATATAATTTAAATCAACATGCATTATAAGTGTTCAAGATTAGTCTTACAATAGTTACAATACATGTGTGAAAATGTGTTGGCTTATCAGCAAGATACTGAATTAAGCGAAGACTCCAAGACACATCATTACACTATACATCACTAACCCTGTGCGCGAGGTGTTAGAGCCACTACTTACTCCTCAAAGAAAATATTACAGACTCTCTTGGCTATGTGGGAAGAGCTGAGGTGAAAATTCCTTTTCATGTACAAATGAGGGGGTATTTATAGCCAAGGGCGAAACTAACCCTTGTGGCTGTTCGACTACCCTCATGACTATCTGACTTCCATGACTTTTCGACTTTACATAACTCTTTGTAAAACAAGTGGGACTCTTGGACTTCCATGTCACATTACATTGTTGGACAACATGGCCCATACTAGAGATGTGGGTGACATGAATCATGACATGACTCGACATGACAGTGCTGGTACATTCATACAGCTGCTGGAGTGCATGTCGAGCTGCAGTGCTGCTGGGTGATGGATGTCTTCATGGTGTGTCACAGCTTCACCTCCGCATGGAAAGGTGCGTGGAGTCTTCGATGGTAGTTGGTTCACTTGATGTTGCATTGGCACATTACTCTTTTCTTGTATGTTAGAAGGCTTGACAAGTTCGTTTGCTCGCGAAATGTGCATGTTTGTCCATTCGTCCATCCATGAGCACATCTTGCATGTTTTCTTGTCCGTCCGTCTGTGAACACATCTTTGCATGATCAACCATTCACGATCACATCTCTTTGCATAGATCATTCATTCGTTCGTTGGTGGACTTGTCCTTTTGCATGTGCTCCCTTCATTCATTTCGTTCGTTGTCGTGCCATGTTTGTTAGTATACCTGTACCTACAGCCACTCATGACAAGATGACATCAAATCCAAAAACCTCCTAGTCTGCCATGACAAATGATCATTTCGGATGTAGGTGACTGGGAGAAGTATCAAAGTTGTGAGGCGAGATGATGGCTCTGGGTACTACTGATGAAAACTGCGTAAGTCATTGGGTGATCAAGATGGGCAATCTGAGTGGACAATGACTATCACGAGGTCTAGCTTGGCTAGAAGGAAAAACTGCACAAATTTTGGGAGGGATAGTTTGGGTTGCAGGAAGGAAATGTAGACAGAATCTGCACATTTTCTGGAATGAGCGGGAAGTTGGTGCATGATAGCAAAATTTGTGTAATTATTTTTTGGAGGAACAGGGTGGATTGCATGGAGGATTAGCAGGTAGAAATTGCATATTTTTTTGGAGGAATTGGATAGGAGCCTAGCAGCAAAAACTACATAATTCTCAAGGGGAACTGGCAGTCAGCTGGCCGGGTCACTAGTAGCAGAAACTGCACAATTCCTAAGGGAACTGGTAGTCATTTTTCTGGGTGCTTGGTTGTAGAAACTGTGCAATTCCTAGAGGGAACTGGCAGTCTGCTGCTAGGAGCTATTGGTGAGAGAAACTGCACTAAGGCTGGGAGGTTGACTTGTTGATCATCTTTGTGCAATTTTTGAGCTGAGCGAACTACTGGGCAACAGAGGGTCTGCTCATGAAAAATGCGCAATTTTCTGGATGAGAAGTCAGGAGGACTCGCTGGAAAAACTGTGCAATTTTCTCAAGGAGATAGGGATAGGCAATGGGTGTCTGTCTAGCTTGTCTGTGCAATTTTCCTAGCTAGAAGAGTGGGCAAAGTCTATTGCTTTTGTGCAAATTTTGAGGGGAACGAGTCTCGAGGTGGCTGTCGCGTCAAATCCTCTGATCGACCAGTTTGAAGGTTGATTAATATGCTTGCGGGCTACGCAACTTGAAATGACTAGCTTGATGCTTCTGTGTTGTTCTAGGTGACAGTCGATCGAGTCGATGGTGGGGTGATGGTTCAATTGTCAGTGGGGAGTCCAGTCGTCAAAACTTTAGAAAAATGACTAAGTGTATCAATAAGTGAAAGATGCACATGTGATCTTGTAAACACACATCAACATGACTTGACGACGAGACGATTCAAGCCATCTAGACACACATGCTCAACATGACCAGCTGACAATGTGAGCGACGAGCATGACACTTGTGATTGATCGTTGATCGACCATGAAAACGCTTGTGCAACAGTAAGTGTGAGTCTGTGTGTGAGTGTGACAGATACTTTCATAGCGAACACAACATGTACACACGAAGTGAAGACCTTGAGCATGACCAGAACATGGTCACAAGCATGACTTCGATACCAACATGCAAAAACTTGGATGAAATGAACAAGCAAGGTGGATGCAAAGACTCACTAATTCGGATCTTGGGGGGAGGCCCCCAAGATCTTAAATATTGAAATGCTTAGGGGGAATGCCCCCAAGATCTAAAAAATTGAATTGCTAGAAGAAAAAGAGGAGAGTGCCCAATAAATAAAACCACAAATAATTTTTTTATTAAAATGGAGAATAACTGTAAAAGCTACATTGTGGTGGACAAACTGTCCTTTTACAAAATGCAACTTGTTAGTTATAACCTTTTCTTGGTTACAATACCACGGGTAAATTCCATGGGTGAATGAATACTATGGGTGGATGTCACAATACCATGGAAAAATACCATGGGTGAATGAATACCATGGGTGGATGTCACAATACCACGGGTCAATTCCATGGGTGGATGTCACAATACCATAGGAAAATACCATGGGTGAATGAATACCATGAGTGGATGTCACTTACAATACCATGGGTAAATTCCATGGGTGGATGAATAACATGGGTGGATGAATACCATGGGTTGATGCCATTTTCCATTCAGATCATTCCTCCCTCCTTAAGAAGAAATGGTCCCCATTGCGTGAAGTTCCCTCCTATGAAGCCTTTGTTGAATATGAAAAGCCACTAAAGAGAAGGGTTTTATGTGGTTAACTCATAACCATGATGAATGGAGATCTAAGGATAGAGATACCTTGTAATGCTTGTGACCAACTATGATATTGACAGTGTGTGGCCTAAAAAATGGACTTCGATGAAGTGTGGGTTTGTGGATGACCCATAACCATGAAAAATGAAGATTCGAGGATAGAGATACCCTGTAATGCTTGTGACCAACTGTGATACTGATAGTGTGCGACCTAGAAAATGGACATCGATGACAAGGATTTTGTGCAGTTGACCCATAACTGTGATGTTGGTTGTTGATGAAGTAGTAGGTGCCTACATAGCCTGGGGTGGGAGGGCACGTCTTGAAAGAACCTAAGCTGAATGCTGCTATGCTGAAACTAATGAATGTGAAGCAGGTGCCTACTAAAGCGGGGTGGGAGGGCATGTCTCCAAGGGAACCTGCTCTGAATGCTGCTCCAAAATTAAAATGGAAATAACTTGGTCAATATAACTCAGAATATTTATTATAACCTACTTTTGGAAATAGAAGGAAAGTTTTGCATCTTCCCATGTGTTGGAAATCATTATCTGGACACTCTAGAATCTCAGATATGCGCTGCAACTTTTCTGCTGTCACAAAAATTCTGAAAAAATAGCTGATGTTAAATCAACGATATCTCCCACATTCGAACTCCGATTCGACCCATTTGTTTTTTGAAATTAAGCAATTTTTCGAGAGGATCTCAAATATAAAATAACCTTTATGAAATTATTCACTGAAATTACAGAAAAAGATAGGAGAGACGTCGTCCACGAATTGTCGTCAGAAACATTTATGCAACATAGTTGATTTTAAATCAACGATATCTCCCTTATCTGGACTCCAATTCAGTCGATTTTTTTTGAATTTGGGTATTTTTTTACAAGAAATCCAGATCATTTATTTTTTTTTTGTAAATTTTGCACCAAAAATTTCAGATCTGATCTACAAACTTGTTGCCCAAAAACATTCCTACAAAAAAATGAAAAAAGAAAAATTCTTCCCGCTTGGAGCAAGAAAATGTTCTTTGGAGGATGTAGCGCATACTTGAAGTTTGTTGAATATTACTGCAAAATTTGAAACTGAAATATGTATCAAACCCTCATTCTCATGGAATCATAACCTGCTCTGATACCACTGATACGGATCTTGGGGGAGGCCCCCAAGATCTAAAATATTGAAATGGATCTTGGGGGGAATGCCCCCAAGATATAAAAAATTGAATTGCTAGAAGAAAAAGAGGAGAGTGCACAATAAACAAAACCACAAATATTTTTTTTATTAAAATGGAGAATCACTATAAAAGCTACATTGTGGTGGACAAAATGTCCTTTTACAAAATGAAACTTGTTACTTATATCTTTTTTTTGGTTACAATACCACAGGTAAATTCCATGGGTGAATGAATACCATGGGTGGATGTCACAATACCATGGGAAAATATCATGGGTGAATGAATACCATGGGTGGATGTCTCAATATCATGGGTCAATTCCATGGGTGAATGAATACCATGGGTGGATGTCACTTACAATACCATGGGTAGATTCCATGTGTGGATGAATAACATGGGTGGATGAATACCATGCGTTGATGCCATTTTCCATTCGGATCATTCCTCCCTCCTTAAGAAGAAATGGTCCCCATTACGTGAAGTTCCCTCCTATGAAGCTTTTGTTGAATATGAAAATCCACTGAAGAGAAGAGTTTTATGTGGTTAACCCATAACGATGATGAACGAAGATCCAAGGATAGATATACCTTGTAACGCTTGTGACCAATTGTGATATTGACAGTGTGCAGCCTAACAAATGGAATTCGATGAAGTGTGGGTTTGTGGATAACCCATAACCATGACAAAAGAAGATTCGAGGATAGATATACCTTGTAATGCTTGTGACCAACTATGATACTGACAGTGTGCGACCTAGCAAATGGACTTTGATGACAAGGATTTTGTGTGGTTGACCCACAATCGTGATGTTGGTTGTTGATGAAGTAGCAGGTGCCTACATAGCCTAGGGTGGAAGGGCACGTCTCCAGGTAACCCAAGCTGAATGCTTCTATGCTGAAACCGATGAAAGTGAAGCAGGTGTCTACTAAAGCGGGGTGGGAGGACACGTCTCCAAAGGGAACCTGCTCCAAATACTACTCCATAAAATGGAAATAAATCGGTCAATATAACTCAAAATATTTATTATAATCTATTTTTGGAAACATAAGGAACATTTTGCATCTTCGCATGTGTTGGAAATCCTTATCTAGACACTCTATAATATCATATTCGCGCTCCAACTTTTCTGCCGTCACAAAAATTCTGAAAAAATAGTTGATTTTAAATCAGCGATATCTCTCACATCCGAACTCTGATTCGACCCTTTTTTTTTTTTTTGAAATTGAGAGATTTTTCGAGAGGAGCTCAGATACAAAATCAACTTTCTGAAATTCTATACCAAAATTATAGAAAAATACAGGGAGATGCCATCCACGAATTGTCATTAGAAACATTTCTGCAACATAGCTAATTTTAAATCAGCGATATCTCCCTCATTTGGATTCCAATTCAGCCGATTTTTTTTTGAATTTGAGTATATTTTTCACAAGGAATCTAGATCTATTATTATTATTATTATTTTTAATTTTTCACCAAAAAATTTAGATTTGATCTAAAAACTTGCTGCTCGAAAACATTCCTGCGAAAAAATGAAAAAAGAAAAATTCTTCCCACTTGGCCCAAGATAATGCTCTATGGAGTGTTACACAAAAATATCATCACCATGATTATTTGCAGTCAGTATGGGTCTATCACCACCTATACCATCCTCCTAAGCAAGTCTCAGACCTCAGCTCTTCAAAATAAGCTTTGGAAATGAGAGAAAGACATCAAAAAACAATGTAACTATGGTTCCGCACTTTCTCTCAC
>APFE030099492.1:0-16292 GCA_000404065.3 Pinus taeda | reverse complement strand
TAGACTGAGGTCAGGACATGTCATTACTCCTGAGAAATATAGATACCAACCACCAATTGAGCTAGAAACCCCACTTGTACATACACCATCGACTATGACTGACATAAAAATAAAACAAGGAGAAGATAGAGTTGAGCATAAATATCTTGAAAAACTCATACTTACTTCTCCCCTGTTCCCTGAAAGATTAACAATACGTAAACTAGTTATTTATCCATACTTTGATCTTGTAGGGGAACTAAAAATCTTTGCAGTAAAATTCCTCTCCTCTAGGCCATCCAAGAAATTCCTATTTATGCCAAAAAAAATAAGGATCTATGTGTGAAAAATCCTATGAGGAAAGAAAAAGCTCCACCCACTATTCATGTTGTAGGGAACTTGTTCGATTTTCTCTTGGGCGGGGAAACACCGATAAAATATGAAGATCCTGGGAATCCCATAATTAGAGTCCAAATATATGGTCGCTCCTTTCCAAACACACTAGTTGACTTGGGTGTAGACATCAACATCTTAACAATAGAAACATGTAAGACACTTGGTATCACAACTCTGGAACCAATCACCACCCTGCTAAAACATGTTGATCGTTTGGTGGTAACACCAGAGGGAAATTCATAGGATATTATGGTTTTTGTTGATTCATGGGAGTATCTAGTAGATTTTCTTGTTATAAACCCAATATTCGATTAGATGGGAACCCTCTAATTTTGGGCCGACCTTGGCTGGCAAGAGTTGATGCTTATATAGGTTGTCGAGAGGGAAACATGACCATTGCTAAGGGGGATGCTATAAAAAATCTTGTTTTATATCCTCCTTCCAAACCAAGTATTTCCATTGTAAAAATACATAAACAACCACCCTCATACCTAGAAGAAGGCATTTGTTCACCACTTATAATAGCAGAGGCACTTGAATTCAAGAATAAGGCTGAAGATGATGTAATCAATAACTTTATCAATCAACCAGCTAATATGAATAATGTCAAATGTCAAATGTTAAAAGTAATTATTGAAAATGAAGCCTTGAAAGACCCTTTGAAAGATACCAATGATCAACATATCCAAACAACTGTTGTTCATAAGAACAAGCCTGTTGAAATTGAACCAGGAAAGATTTTAAACATTAATGATAGCTTGGACAGTGACCAATAGCAAAATCTAATTCAAGCCTTGCAAAAATATAAAGGGGCTTTTTCTTGGGACTATCCATACATGAACAACATAGACCCACAGTTATGTACACATCATATCTACACCGAAAAAGATGCTCATCCTATTCGGAAACCTCAGTGGAGATTGAATCCGCATCTCAAAGATATTTTGAAAGAAGAGCTACAAAAGCTGTTGGATGTGAGTTTCATTTATCCCATTTAGGATAGCAAGTGGGTCTTGTTGGGTGTGGAGCCTGATTATCTTCAGTATTCAAAGGTATCGCCGCATTGGACCCCAGTTTGTGTTTTTGCCCATAAAATATTTGTTGTGGGTGAGTCCAAGGGGGGGTGGCTGTGACCTTTGGGATTCCCCCCCTAGCAGGGGGATCGGGGGCAGCGCCCCCGAAGCTAAGAATATATGTAAAATTGCCTTGTAAAAGTATAGTAATTTCTAGTCAATTTGGGTTGTTGATTAGGCAGATGATTTGATGGTAGAAGTTATGTTTAATTTAGGGTTTTTTTCCCTAGAAGGCAACCTCTCACTATATATATGAGGGAATTGTATTGCGTCTATGTTTATTTGTATTATGAGTAAGGAAGAGAGAGGAGATTGAGAACGAAGAGGGAGTTAAAGTGGATCTACTGTAGGTTGTATCTCTTCAGTTTGCTGGATAATATAAAAAGAAGGACTAGCTATTTCTCTCTGGACGTAGCCCAAACTGGGTGACCCACATATATTTGTGTCTCTCTTGTTTTATGTGTTTATATTTATGTAATATTTTATGTGTTTCATTGCTCTATAATATATAATTTCCTAACAGGTCTCTCCGCTAGTAGTTGTTCCCAAGAAAAATAGGAAGTGGCGCATCTATGTGGATTATTGGGAATTGAACAAGGCCACATAGAAATATCACTTCCCTCTTCCATTTATTGATCAAGTCCTAGATACATTGGTAGGAAAACCATTCTTTTCTTTTTTGGATGGCTTCAATGAGTACAATGAGATCCAAATCACCCCTGAAGTCCAAGACAAAACCACCTTTACCTGCCCATGGGGTACATTCATTTATAGAGTGTTATGTTTGGCTTATGAAATGCCCCAACTATGTTTTAGAGGGCCATACTCAACATTTTTTCTGATCTGATAAATGAAGGACTTGAAGTTTACGTGGATGACGTTACCCTGTATGGGGACGAATTTGATCAAGCACTACAGACATTAGAGAAGGTTTTGGAACAATACATTGCCACCAGGCTATGTTTAAGCAATGTCAAGTGTCACATGATGATGATAGAAGGTGTAACTCTAGGACACTACATTTCTACAGTTGAGATACCGGTAGATCCATCAAAGATACAGGTAATTATCTTACTACCTACACCCTATACTTAGACGGAGGTACACATATTCCTTGGATATGCAGGTTATTATTGTAGGTTTATCAATTTTTTTTCACAAACCATTGTGGCTTTGTATGCCTTAATAGGAATTGTTGACTTTAAATGGTTTGATAAATGTGATACAACTTTTACAGATTTGAAGAAATTAGTTTCGATGACACCAGTATTGCATGGACCCAACTAGAAGCTGCCCTTTCACATCTCTATGGACGTGTTAGATGCAACAATAGGTGCTATCCTCGGCCAAGAGGAGGACATAAAGCCTTATGCTATTTATTATACTAGTAAAAATATTACTAATGCTGAACTTAATTATATAGTAACAAAAAAGAAGTTTTTAGCTATCATTTATGCTATAAACAAATTTAGTCATTACTTAACTGGCTATCAAGTTTTTTAGTATATCGATCATTCTACCATTAGATACTTAGCTAATAAACCTATTACAAATGGTAAAGTGACTAATTGGTTGTAACTTTTAAAAGAGTTTGATATCACCATTAAAGACTGTCTAGGAAAGGAAAACCCGGTCGCATATTTCCTGTCTTAGATTCCAAAGATAAATGACCCATTGGTAGTAGATGACCAGTTTCTAGACGAAAATTTGTTTGTCGTAGCAGTCAAAATGCCATGGTATGCAGATGCAACAAACTATCTGGCAGTAGTAAATATTTCTAGAGACTTTACAATAAGGGAAAGTAAAGAAATTGTCCAACGCAGCCCAATTTTCTTGGATTGGCAGATACCTTTTTCATATATTATCTGATATGTGCATACACAGATTCATTTGTGAGGATGAAATATACGACATCCTGAAGGCTTTCCATGACGAGCCTTGCGGAGGAAACTTCACAGATCACAGAATAGGGCATAAGGTACTACATATGGGCTATTATTGGCCCACTATTTTTAAAGACACTAAGAAATATGTCTAGGCTTGTGATAGTTGCCAAAGGATGGGTTGTGCTAGTTAATCCGATTAAATGCCACTGCAGCCCCAGTTGGTAGTAGAACCTTTAGAATGATGGGAATTGGATTTTGTCGGACCATTACATCCGCCATCAAAACAAAATGCCTACATACTGGTTGCCATATACTATGTAACGAAGTGGGTAGAAATTATAGATTTTCGAAGAGCCATAGAAGAAGTCGTAACTAATTTCCTTTTTGGGTATGGTTTACCTATGGAAGTGACAATAGATGGAGGAGGACAATTTATAGGACATAAGATTACATCCACTCTATGGAACCACCACATCACACATAGAGTCACTTCCCCATATCACGCATAGGTGAATAGGCAGGTTGAAAGCACCAATAAGGTCATCGAAGCAATTCTGACCAAGACAGTTTCGACACATCGACGGGACTAGGCTGCTAGACTGCTAGAGAACTTGTGGGCCTATTGCACAACTTGGTGAAATACTACTAGATATTCTCCATACCAACTTGTATTTGGAAAAGAACCTATCTTTCCTATTGAATTTGAAATAAAAACTCTCAGAACAACCCAGGAAGTGGGATTGGATCTAGCACAGGCCCAAAGCAAATGAATTCAACAAATAAATGAATTAGATGAGTCTCAGCTACTTACTGTACAAAACACTGCAATTATTTAGCAACAAATGGAAAAGTGGCATGACAGTCTTATTAAAAAGAAGACATTTAAGAAAGGATATTGGGTGCTCCTCTATGATTCCAAATTCCAAGACTTTCTGGGCAAGTTACATACAACGTGACTTGGACCTTATGAAATTCAAGAGGTACGCAACAATGGCACTCTCACTCTGACTACCATTAATGAGTCTGACCATTCTTTCAAGGTGAATGGACATAGGGTGCGTCTTTATCACAAACCACTCACTAAAGAGTCTTTTTTTCAACAGGTACGTGATTATCCCACTACGCAAATTTTAGCTGCAGGGAGTGATAACCTGACAACTTTACTTTCATAAATATATATCTTCCTTCAGTTGTAAATAATGTATATATTATTTTTAGGGTTAGTTGAAATTTATTTAGGCATCACTATGTAAATACAAGGATTTCTCTTGTTTTTGGGTGTGTTTAATAATTGCTATTCAATCCATTGAACAACTATTGTTCAATTAATTGAATAACACCAATTTTTATTTTTGTATGTTTTTCTACTCAATCGATTGAATGATTTCTTTTCAATTAAGTGAAAAACACCAATTTATTTTTGTGTGTTTTGCTGATCAATCGATTGAATGATTTATGTTCAATCAATTGAACAACATCAATTTCTTTTTGTGTGTTTTGTTGTTTAATTGATTGAACGATTGTTGTTCAATCAATTGAACAACACCAATTTCTTTTTGTATGTTTTGTTGTTCAATTGATTGAATGGTTGTTGTTCAATCAATTTAACACCACCAATTTCTTTTTGTATGTTTTGTTGTTTAATCGATTGAATGATTGTTGTTCAATCAATTGAACAACACCAATTTCTTTTTGTGTTTTTTTCTATTCAATCGATTGAACGATTATTGTTCAATCAATTGAACTACACCGATTTTTTTTTTTTTTTTTTTTATCGATTGAATGATTGCTATTTGATCAATTGAACAACACCTTTTTTTTGTGTTTTGTTATTCACTCGATTGAATATTGCTGTTCAATCAATTGAACAACACCAATTTATTTTGTGTGTGTTTTGCTATTCAATCGATTGACTGATTGTTGTTCAATCAATTGAAATCACTGCTTTTTTGTGTGTGTTTTGTTGTTCAATCGATTGAATAATTTCTATTCAATAAATTAAACAACACCAATTTATTTTTGTGTGTTGCTGTTCAATTGATTGAACAATTGTTTTTCAATCAATTGAACAACACCGATTTGTTTTTGTGTGTTTTTCTATTCAATCTATTCAACAATTACTGTTCAATCAATTGAGAAACACCGATTTCTTTTTGTGTATTTTGTTGTTCAATCAATTGAACAACCGTTGTTTAGCATAACAAATAGCTATGATTTCTTTTTGTTGTTCCATCACTGTTCATTCTTTTTTCCATTTTATTTCTCTTCCATGTTTTGAGTGAAAACCATCTTTTTGGTTTTGTAATTTGTACCTAAGATAAAGAAAAAAAGTAATATTAATACCATTATGACTTGTAAAACCTTTTGATGGTCATATTTATTCCAAAATTGACATGATTCATCTATATAATGACTGGTTGAATATCTTCTCTTTGGACACATCATAAAATGATTTACTATCTTAATCCATGCTGGTTTATCTTTCACACTTTCAATGGATAATTCCCTTTGGTACGATGATATAGGGATAAAAACATAGCTTTCATTCGAATTTTTTTACTTCTTACGCCATCCCTGAATCTTTAGGAGTAAATGAGCCTCCCTCCCTTTATAATAAGAATATGAAAATATGAACTATGAAAATACAACATAAATCTTCTTAAAGAGGATATGGGGTCTCATCACGAGCCAACCTACCATGATCATAAGGGTGTAACAAGTGACATTCCATTATGGTCACCACACTAGGGTAATGAACTTCTTGATAATTAAAGCTGTCAGAAGTGCAGGAGGTCTCATCATGAGATGACCTGATGACTTTGCTATATCCTCGTGAACGACACTATGAGTATCTATTCACCATGCCAGCATAGTGGTTTATTTATAGCAAGGAAAAAGAAAATCATCTAAATACTAAAGGGAGGACTCTAGCTCATTTTTAGGTTAAAAAGAAACCCCATCAAGGCTATGAATGCCTGCTGGCAATAGTGGCTCTACTTGTGGTATTTAAGTACAATGTTACACTGCCAAATACTCTCTATCCTATTACCCCCTATTAATTCATTTCTAAAGGAGAATTTACCATTTGAACAACATTCATAACTAAATTAACCAACATGCATGGTAAATTATATCTTTATATGCATTATATCATTATTGTCCAATCACTTGATACCAACAGTCATTATCATTTATTGATGGTCATGCGTTCATCACCTTTCCACCTAAGGTAAATATCTATTTACATAATGATTTAATTTCTATTTTATTCTTTTTACGGGCATTTCAAATCTTTTGACCTATACTGCTATGATTTCTTTTGCAGTATTTTATGCCACTTTGATTGATTTTCTAGCTGCATTTATGATTTCCCGAAGCCGTCTCCCATTTTCCCATGTTTGGTGGGTTTGGATTCCCTTTTCTGATTGGAGGGGGGATGGTCTGCGTTATGGATAGCATGTGTGATGATTATTAAACTACTTTTTGGTTGAAGGACTGCATGATGATGTGCATGTGTAATAATTATCAAACTAATTTCTAATTGGAGGGGGGAACATGTGTTATGGATAGCATGAAAATTAATTCTGATGTTGTGCCAAATAATTCTGATGAGACAAATAACATAATTGCCTTAGATTTTAACTCTGAAACAACATCGCTTCTCTATCAATAGCTTCAATGTTCTATAGTGTTGTTTCGAACTGTGAAATTATGAGAAGAGTGCATGCAAACTTGTAAGTGAACCAATTACTATGAAACATCAACCATGGGAGGAAAACCATCCATTATGAACCTATAGTGCTTCGAGTATCAGAAAAAGCTCATGAAATTCTTTAGTGCGTTGGTTGGCTTGAATACTTGACCAAATTACAAGGATTTCATGAGGAAATGACACTTGAATTTCTGTAGAATTTATAGGATGGGCGCACGACGGTAAAAGGAAAAAACATAACAGCCTATGAAGAAGTTATAGCTTAATTCTCTAGACTTCCAGCAAAAGGAACGAGATGGATAGATAAGCATGTTCTTCTGTAAGATGTAGTCACAGTGTTTCAAGACCTGGACAAACAACTCGTGTGCAAAGGAAAATGGATTCACCCTACAACTTTAAGACAATGATGGCAGGAATTGGCGGCCATTGTACAGAAGTATATCATGTGTGACAGATGTCAAGACGTGGTAAAACCTCAAAAAATTAAACTGTTAGCTATTTTGAAGCAGAAAATTACAATTACTATGCCATTTTATTTAAATTCTTTATTACATGACATTGCTAGTCGGGTCAGAAAGGCTAAGGACCCACATCTTGTCATCAAGCATCATGGGTTGATTAAATTTATCATCATTCGTGGACTGGCCCAACAACAATTAACTTGGGATAACCTTGTAAATCCTGCTTTGACCCCACCTAAAGAAAACCCAAAGACTTAATAGCAGGGGGTAAGAGTAACAGGTCCGAACATGACAAGAAAAAGAAGGAATCCTTCTTTGCCCTCGGGCCTAGTAAAGCATAGATGCTTTGCAAGGATAAAATTGCAGTAGCACACCCCAATTCCAATGGAAGAAGTAGGTTCATCCCACATGCCCTCTCCAAGTCCACAAGATGACTCTTTGCAAGACTCTGAGGAAGAAGTTTCCCAAGTAATGGAGAATATGGGGATATTCTGTGGAGAAAGGGAGAAATCTAGAAATTTTGAAGAGAAAAGTTATGCCCCTAACTAGTTTGCCCCTGCCGACAGTTCTAGCCATGATGAAACTTTTACATTTACTAATAATTTGGAGGGTTGGAGGAAATCATTTCTTTCTATGGATGAGGCCCTTGTGAAAGAGGCCCATGTAGAGGAAACCCTCGGGGATGGAAATCAACACTGAGGTTACTGTTCCAGTGGAATATCCAACAAAGGAAAAACCTACAGAAGAAACCCTGTAGGATGAAAATCAACCAAGGGACACTATCTTAATGAAGTCCTCAGAGGACGAGGCCCATAAGGAAGAAGACCCTGAAAATGATAATCACTCAAGGGTGTTAGGTCCCTATACTACTAGTGTAACCCCTTATTGTTATCACTGAAACCCCCTTATTATATTTTTGTGCCCATGTAGTCCCCATGTTGTTATTATGGTGCCCCATAGAATCCCACTATTGTTATTGATGTGCCCTTACATTATTATTGTTATGTCGACTCTGGTTATACTATGACCCCTTAGACTCCTATATATAAAAAGGAGGCCTTGTCATTTGTATCATCCAAGAATTGTTCATTTGTGTAATGTAAAAGAGGTTTCCCCCTCGAATAGGTTGAGTTTTAAAGTGTTGATCTTTATTTTCTATCTTTTTTTGAGTTGGTTTCATAACATTTGGTATCGGAGCTTTGGATTCTAGGGTTTCACTACTCCAAACAGGTCATCATGGAATTTTCTCTATAAATTTTTTATGTGACATTTCAGAAGCTAAAAAAAATCCATTTGAGCTGAACTCTTGGTGAATCTTGGGCCCGCATTTCAGATCTTGTTTCACTATATTTTCAGAGATATGGTCTGAGAAATTTAGGGCTTTTGCAAGCTCCCGAATTACACCC
This sequence comes from Pinus taeda, assembly GCA_000404065.3. Classification (NCBI taxonomy): domain Eukaryota; kingdom Viridiplantae; phylum Streptophyta; class Pinopsida; order Pinales; family Pinaceae; genus Pinus; species Pinus taeda. The sequence goes on along the minus strand of APFE030099492.1, from coordinate 7,379 downwards.
CAAACAGGTGACCTTGGGAAAATCGTCATAACTCTCTCTTTGAGCATCTGATTCAAAATTCATAAAAAGGGACAGACAACATATAGATTGTAGTTTGTTGGGTATCATTTTCAGAACCTAAGGTTGAAATAGCGACACGTGGCATGTCGTAGAAGTTTTCTCTACTGAATTAGTCTATAATTAGGTCATTGCAGGCTATTGGACATAACTATTTCTTCGGGAATCTAATTGCAATAAGACTTGCATGGTTAGAAAGAGGACTCAGAGGGATATCACAAACCTACATTTTAGAACTTAAAGATATGAAATTACAGAGTTATAGTCGTTTCAAGATTGAGCTCCTAAAATCAAGAAAAGGCAATATGAGGAAGTTTGATGGAAAGGATCTGGTACATTGGATATTACAGATGGAACAATATTTTGATTTACATGAGGTAAAACTATTACAAAAGGTACATATTTCATCTTTATATTTAGAACTAAATCAGTTTGTATGGTATAGAGGGCTATGTTCTCATAAACCACTTGTCACCTCGTCAATTTTCTCGGAGGAAATGATAGCACATTATGAGGATACAAAGAGCAACACCTTCTTTAGCCAATTGATAAATCTCAAAAAAAAGGGTTCAATGGTAGAGCACATTGAGGACTTTCAAAAATTTAATATAAGTGTAAATGATATTCCAGAGAAGCAGAGAATTGATGTCTTCATATGGACTTTAAAGGATAACATTCAACATGAGGTTTGTCTTTGGGAACCTGATTCATTGAAGAAGGTATTCAGGTTGGCAAGAAAAAATGAAAGAAGAATTATGGAAACAAGGAATCCTACAACTCACAAATATAAATATGGAAGTGTTTTTTCTCCTAGCCTTCCACAACCTACAAGGTTTACACCATAACAATTGGAAGATAAAAGAGAGAAAGGGCTATGTTATAGTTGTGATAGAAAATACACTAAAGGTCATAAGCGTACTGAGAAGAAATTATTTTACATAGATTCTAAAGAGGAGGAAGAAAAGCATCAAGAAATGTCAAAATAAGAGGATATACACCAAGAACCAACACCAGAGAAAGAAGAAATAAATCTGACCATATCTTGTAAAGCATTGGCAAGAATTACTACTCCTCAAACTCTCAAGATGGAAGGACATATCAAGAGGAAAAATGTTCAAGAAGTGAAAGATCACATCGATCATCAGTAAATGAATTCGATGATATCTTGGCGTTGGCAGAAATTACCACTCCTCAAACTCTCAAGGTAGAAGGACATATCAAGAAGAAAAAGGTTCAAGCAGTGAAATATCACATCGAGCATCAACAACAAGTTCTCCAACTTTTAAAGGATAATTCCACTTTGGTGCAGAATTGAATGAAACATTAGGTATATCAATATCGCAGTGAAATAAGTTTTGTTGTATAAGATTGGGTATTTTTACAGCTACATCCATACAAACAAATGTCCCTCAAGCAAGTTATTTATGAGAAGGAAATGTTGGCAATACTACATTCACTTAAGAAATTGCAGCCTTACCTAATGGGAAGACACTTGAAGATAAAAATGGATCATGATAGTCTTAAATACTTTTTAGAACAAATATTTTCTTCATAAGAACATAAAAAATGGGTCACAAATATGTTGGGTTATGACTTTGAAATCATCTATAAAAAGGGAAGAAAAATGTTGTTGCAGATGCACTCTCAAGAAAGGATAAGGATGTGGAAGCATTGTTTTGTGCTATTTCCATTATCCAACTAGATTGGATAAACAAAGCAAGGGATGGATGGAGGAATGACGAAGAAGTGTGGCCACTCATTCAAAATTTGCAGAAGATCCTATTTCAAATAATATTGTGAGAACTTGATGAGGAAGGAAAAATCATATCGGAACCTCAAGCAGTCACAGAAAGAAGAAATCGATAGCTACGAAATCAATCAATTTTAGAGTATATCATCAAGTGGAAGAACTTACCTGTTAAAGATTCCACATGGGAGGATGAGAATCTTATATTGAAGCTTCCAAATCTACTCAAGGGTCGAGGACAACACTTTTTGAAGGAGAGGGGCATGTTAGGTCCCTATACTACTAGTGTAACCCCTTATTGTTATTAGTGTAACCCCCTTATTATTTTGTTGTGCCCATGTAGTCCCCATATTGTTATTATGGTGCCCCATAGAAGCCCACTATTGTTATTGTTGTGCCCTTACATTATTATTGTTATGTCGGCTATAATTATATTATGACACCTTAGACTCCTATATATAGAAAGTAGGCCTTGTCATTTGTATCATCCAAGAATTGTTCATTTGCGTAATGTAAAGGAGGTTGCCCCCTTGAAGAGGCTGAGTTCTAAGGTGTTGATCTTTCTTTTATATCTTTTTGTGAGATGGTTTCATAACAAGGGGACACCATTCCATTGGAGTCTCATGAGAGGGAAGCTCATGAAGAAAAAGACCTAGAAGGCGAGAATCCATCAAGAGACACAGTTCCATTAGAAACTCATCCTGATATTGGCACATCCCCACCTAAACCTGAAATAAACAGAGTCGTGCCACTGCCAATCAACAACCCCATGACAATGAAAACATATAAGGACAGATTGAAGAAGTTTCTTAAGAAGTATAGGAAGAAGAAGAAAATAGTTAAGAAACTAAGAGAATGGTTTAAGGAAGCAGTTAGGGTCCGAAAACTAAAAGTACAACTGGAGACCGTAGGGACTCAAATAAAACACTACTCTTGGGAAGATATTGAAACCCAGACTGAGACCCCTTTTGTTTGTTCAAACGGAACCAAAACAGAGAAATGTATTTTAAAGAGTAGTGAAATGCAGACAGAAGGTCCTTGCATTTCCCCAATGGAAACAAACTTCCCCACTACTGATGCTTCTATCCAACCAATTCTACAGAGAATATATAGGAAGACTGCCATATGCCCCAATTAATAGATAAAGTTGTTTTTTAAACTGATGCTGAAGGAAATACCCAAGTTGATTATTGTATGAACTGAGAAGTGGTTGAGGCTCTTGTTCAAACTGACTCAATGGTAACACAGGATGATGAAGTCCAGACAAAGGAAATGCTTGACTACATTCCTCTGGGAAGTGGTTATTATAAAATTGCAAAATGAACTAGCCAAGACTCAACAGGAGTTGGCTCAACATAAAGAAGAAGTAGTGCCATTACAAGTACACCAGGAATTGTGAAAGAAATTTTAGGCACTTACTTTCATAGAGGATGAGACATTCACCAATTACAAATATGAGTAGAAGAAAGTTGAAAAAACACAAGCCAAGCTACAGAAGGCCAAGGAGAAAATTGAAACTATTTTCTTGCTCTACTCAGATGCTTTGTCGTTCCAAGCACCTGCCACCAATTATGCACTATTCTTGTTAGAAATATACCTCTTACTAAAGGTTAAATTCGTCAAGGCTGGCAAGTCAGCATAAATTAAGACCACTCTAGACTTTGTCAAGTGTTTCAAAGAAAAAAATGAACAGGTACAACACCTTTTATGTGAATTGTACATGCACAATTTTTTCTTAGAGGATGATTTGGATAGTAATCCTAGCCCCTTCATTAAGGATATCCAATTTCAATATTTTATTTCTATTGCCACCAATCAGATTAAATAGGCTAAAGCCCATAATACTTTTCAAAACAGGGAATATGGTATAGACTTATGGGTTAGGGGAGAACCCACAAAACCCCTACATCTTTCTGTCCAACATAAAGAGTTCATGAAATGAACAGGTGTTGTGGATCAATTAGGACCACTCCATACATACATCATACAAGTAGGAAAGGAATACTTTCAGGAAATTAAGGAAGAAGCTTTGTTAAGAGCAAGACAAATATGGGAAGCTTCCAATAACAATGTCAGGAACAGGGAGCCATTTGGGTTTAGAAATTTCAAAGTTGCCTCCACTCACCTACACAAATAAAACAATATGGTCCTAAGCATGGGCCCTGAATGGATAGGGTGCCATTACAGAATTCCAATTATATGGTACCCTCCTGATGGGTATTATAGTGATTATAATTTTCCAGAATATCGTGTGAACCAGGCTTTTGTAGTACTCAAACATAAAAACGGTTTTAGGCTGTATAAGGAAGAAGTTTATCCTGCTTATTCTTGACTCAACTGCACCTCAATCATTTGATTGCATGATGACATGTAAAGTGGTAAGTAGGGGAGTATGTTGGGACGTGGAAAAGGTATGTTTTATCCTCATATTAGCCTAATTAACCATTTTTCTTTATGTATTTATTTTCATTTTAGGAATAAATATAGAAGGAACAATCGCATAAGCTGGATGAAATTGATTATTAATGAATTGGGTAAATCTGGGCATGAAAAACTAACTTTCGATATATTTATATGCAAGGACGTGAATTGAACGACCGCTATTCAAATGACAAAACAATAGTGACCAAGAAAGGAAGTGGACAATGTCCCATTTATGGAGGACATCGGAAGACCAGGAGGATCAATTCTATTCTATGATGAAATCAGATTGATGGTTGTGAAATCCTCAGTATCTCCTAATCCTGAGGATTCACTTCTATCCATTTATCTTTCCAAAAGCTATATAAATCCATTAGGTGAAATGAATAGTTAGTTAGGAATTTTAATACTGTAATTACTCATTTTGGACATAGCACTTTCATTACTATGACATTGTAACTCTACTATCAGGTTAATGAAGAAGACCGTGTTTTACATATAATCACATTCTAAATATCTTTCGGCAATGACTTCTAGATACTTTGGGCCTAGTCGGTAGGAGATGTACTACTTTAATTGTGTCATATTTACTTTTTCTTATTCTTATAATTGTTTATTATTGGTAGTTTGTGAAATTAGCATTATTCTGATTATTTTAAGTATTGATGATTATGATTTTCTTTCGCTGCTCAAACTAGATTCTAGATCTTGATGTGGTTTACATCTATGTGATAATCTTTACTGAATTGATCAGGTTGATTTAAGTATTCAATCATTGTTCATTACAGAGTAGTGTTACCCGAGATCTCAAACTTATAGTTGATTTATTTCCATGAGATGTTTGCATAGTTATTTGTTGTGAAATTGTTGTAGCTTTCCTTCATGCAAAATGGATTAGTGTCAATATCAGTTAGATTACTAAGAGTGATTCCTTTTACTTATATTCTGATTCAGTTTCTTGTAGAGTGGATTAAGTAGATTTGAAAATTCTTTAAAGATTTCTTTCAGAATTTTTTGGATTGAACTTTGAGAATTAGATAGTAGCCATTGCAATGATTCTAAATCATTTCATTATGAATTAGCCTCTAATTCACTTGCATATACAATCTTGAATACTCTTGAAATAAACAGAATTACCATGGGTTGATGATTAATGTAGCTATTAAAATTACTTTTAATAGTCATATTAGTGCACCAACAGATGGAACTCAAGACAATATGGGTGAGCTAAACAGTTACGCAAGATCTGCAGATTTGAGGGAGCTCAAGGAGAGATGTGGTTTGCAACAAAAATATTATAAATCACATCTTTTGGAGAACTCTTCAAAGGCTAACATGACAATATTGGGCTAGATAATCGAGTAGTCACATTATGGACCAACCATCAACAAAGTGCAAGCAAATATAAAGACATTGATAGTGGTTATAAGGCTTCCACATGATAATCACTAGGAGCACATTTAAGAAAGGCTTAATAATATTGTATAATGCCTCTTAGAAATAAAGGAAGAAATAAGGAGGCTAAATGAAACAATATTTAAGAAGAACAATGAGCTTGAAGAATGGAAGATCAAGAGTTCCAGGACAACTATCAAGCTTCCTAGTATTGAGTGTTGGAAATAATACTGAGAGGGGGGTGAATCAGTATTATCTAGTCAATTATTTTATTTTTCAAACCCAAAACATATATGCTACTTCAGTTAGAGAAAACCGCGTATATATGCAACTACAGATAAGGAAACTCGAAAATACCATACAGACTTATAATTTAAATTATTCTACATATGTTGAACATTAATTTGTGCATCAAGATCATATAAACAGTAACCAGGAACAGAAAAATAGAGCAGAAGATAATCACACACAAGAACACAAGATATAAGGTGGAAACCCAATGTGGGTGAAAACCACCTGCTGCAATATGTCTCTATATTTTCAGTTAGAAACTTCTTTTTACAATGATTTTGTACTGGTGCAGTCCTTTACCAGTACGCAGGCTGCTACCTGCAGAGAGCTACAACCCTCTCTCTTTTTCCAGCTTCTCCTGGAAGGGAGCTACAACCCCCTTAGTTCTTGTACTAGTTGAGATACTAGTATGCAGGTTGCTACCTGTAGAGAGCTACAACCCTCTCTCATTTTCTAGCTTCTCCTGGAAGGGAGCTACAACCCCCTTAGTTCGTGTACTAGTTGAGATACTAGTGCGCAGGCTGCTACCTGTAGAAGACTACAACCTTCTCTTCCTTCCAGGGACCACGTTTCATAAATTTTCAAACTGGATCCACAAATAACATCAATCAAACATCAAGAATTTCTGCATCAACCAATCACCCTTTCACCAATCAAAACTGAATCAAAATAAACACTTCTCTGAGGATTGTACCCAGATCATAATAACAGTAATCACACCCCACTTCTGAACCCAGAACACTATAGCAATAAATAGAAGCAGCTAGAACATAAATCAAGAGATGTACGCTACTTCACTATTTAGAAACCTGCGTGCAGATGCTTCTGTGTCAATACCGATCTGCGTATACGCGACTTTCCCTTGCAAAAATAGCGTGTATATGCACCTTCGCTTCACTAAACCTGCGTGCAGATCTATAAATTCATTCTTTCAAACATTTAGATATTAGTTAACCCAGATTATTAGATTTATAGATCAAGCGTGCGCCACATATCACAGTTCAAAATCATATAGAGATACCACTATTCCAACCTTAAGATTTTGACTCGTCAATAGAACTTATCCTTCTCCTTGCGCTCAAGTTCCTTCTTCATTCAGATCCAGATCTACACCATAACCCAATCACAGTATTCCATATCTAGCACTTTATCAGATATTCAATAATTCAGAAGATGCCTTGCCAAATGATCTCCTTCCTCTTTTATAGCCTTAGGCCATTCACAATACCACAGACCAAAAACCATAACAATTCAATACCATGGACCCAATACTTGGGATTAACACTTATGATGAGATACCATGGCCCAAAACCATAGGTTCAAATACCAAGGACTAAATACCACGGACCGAAACCATAGGATCAAAAACTGTCGGACTAATACCATGAACCAACCATAAGATTTCCCATGTGCGTGCGCTTTTCTCTGCATGAAAGTGCGTGAACTTTTCTCTGCATGAAAGTGCGTG
>APFE030099489.1:99010-197802 GCA_000404065.3 Pinus taeda | reverse complement strand
GGCCCTTAAACACATTTGTTTGCCATTATTTATAAAGCGCATTTAGAGAAAGATAGTGTCTGGTTGGTTTGTTTGTCATTAGGTCTTCATTAGATTCTAGGAAGGTCTCTCTTGTCCGCGAGATCGACTAATTCCACGTGACATGGAGAACTAGAGGGTGGGAATCATTTGTAGGGGATGAAAACTATTCAAAGAGTATGTAAAATCAACCGAGCCTTGCATAATGTTGGTGATAGAATACCATATGAGGTTATATTTTTCTTCCATAAAATATTGAAGTTGGTCCCACTTGAAACTCAACCTAGTTTCGAAAAAAGAAAAAGAAATTCTTAATATAGAAAAACTCTAATAATAAACCAATCATACTAAATTATGTTAAAATTTGTCAATATCATTTATTAATTATATAAAAATTACTTTAATCCTGCTCCAATGCCTTATTTCATCCATATGTGCTCGATACCCTATAATGGGGAAATGTTGTCTTATGACATTTCATTTAAAAATAATAAAATCATACTTACGTCAACTAATTAAAAAAATAGTAATAAAAAAATATATATTTCAATATCCATTATAAATAATTTTTTTTTTTTTGTAAGCTAAGATGGAACCATTTATATTAGAACAAGTTAAAACCAGTACATACATACGATGGCCTCAACCCGCCCTGAAGGGAAACCGGTTATGCTGGCCATCTGAAGTTCTTAATAGCCATCCAAAAACAAAATTTATTGAGTCTGTTCATCCATGCTATATATACTAACCACTCAAAAAAACTAACATTGTTTGCTAACTGCATTATAAAAGATAACAAAGGGTAGCATGTTGTTCTTCTTCCTAACTAAGGAGAAAATAGACATATATTGAAAAATCATTCTTCCATTGCGCTTGGCTGGTGCTCCTCCTCTTTTTCTTCCTGAGTAAGCTTCTTTAACTGCTGCTGTATCTCGTCAAGCTTGCCATCCTGCATCATAAGGGTTATCTGAAGGTTGTTCATTTCTCTCTTTAGATTTGGAATGCCTTGGGCCAAGTCAGCCATCTCCATGGCCACCTCTTCCATGGCCTTTGCTAACAACCACTTCATGACCCAATACACATGTAAGGCCTGTTTGTATAGGGACATACGTCCTCTGGTGTTTCCAGGGTTTGGCAACAGATATTCCCAGTCCTCCATCCTAGATTCTGACTGCTCCTGGGTCGCCTCCTCTTCCAGATGCTGAATTATCCTCTTAATATTAGCATGCATGTCTTTACTATATGCCATCTCTGCATACTGCACCTGACGTTTCATCGTTTTCCTTCCACGTTTTTTTCCTGTTGTTTTGGTGCGTCCCTGTTCCTGATGACCGACTTGGTAATGTCCTCTTCTCCCTCTGCGGCCCCTTCCTCGTCCTGCTCCGCCTACATTGTATTCCTTTGCCCTGCTTCCCTGTCCTATTTCGCTGGCGGGTGGTCCCGTGTCTACTTCCTCTTCTCGGCCTTCGATTTTCTTATCTCTTGTATCCACCTTTGCTGATAGTGTTTCTTCCGTAATTCTCCCTTTACCTCTTTCATTTTTCCTTATCTGCTGTTGACTGTCCCGTTCCAGGTCGTATATCTCCTCCATGTTTTCCCGGTTCTGTTCCTCTCCCTCCCAGTGATCCGGCTTAATGCCTTCAGAGCACGATGGTCTTCTTCCCCTACTCTCTGACACTGCATTCCTCTCCATTCCATCCTCTATTCTCTTACACTAGATTTTCCTTAACCCAGGAGGTCGACCCTGTGTGATTCCTCCTGCTCCTGTTATCACCTTTTCCTTCCTACCTCTGCTCACCTCGAGGACACTCCTTTCATGCTTTCCGTTATGCCTCGACCCGTATCCACCCCCTCTCACCTGTCGACCTCTCTTTTGCTGTTGCACCATCTTTCTCTACCTCCTGTATTCTCCATAATAGCCCACTCCTCCTCGGCTTTCCCTTGTGCAACCTGGTCCTTGTCCCATCACCGTTCCGTCGTCACCTCCATCACCTCTGAGCTTAGGATTACCATTCCTACTGCAATTTAAAATGATGCCCGATCTACCTAACGTAAAATCCACCTGCCGTGATCTCTTGATGCGAGGTGGCTCATTATTTCCGCCCCTCGTCCTTTTATTGCCTTCTCGTCTTACCACGTTAACCACCCCGATCGGGGGTCCTTTACACTTCTCTTTATTACTTCGTGGATTCATTTCTTTCCTGAGTGATTATTAGGTTGAGAGTTTCCCATCCAGGTTTGTTCATGACTGTTGGCCAAATGCTATCCACTTTACCTTCTTTGCATCCCCAATTTGCCAGAAAGTCTGCTGCTTTGTTTCCTTCTCTCCTTATATGACTGATAATTTTATATTCAATACGCTTTAGTATGATGGCCATGTCTTGAATTAACCCTGCCATCCTCCAACTCTTGGCCACCTATTCCCAGTCTTTCCCATTGTCAAATAAAATAAATTAATTTTAATTTCAAATTTATTATCAAATTTATATAGAGAGAATAAGTAATTGAATTGATAAACTTCAAATTAAGTGGGTAGTCATGTTTATTTAGGAATAGGGCTTCCAGAAGTTTAATTTAATTATCAATAATTATTAGGTGGATGGTAGAGATTTAACCAACACATAATATTGAATATTATTCATCGTAATAATTGATTAAAAAATCATCATATGACCAAGTGTCATTGATAAGTCATGATATTGGACAATGGTATTGTAACAAAACATATTTACAAATTGAGAATCTCCATGGTTAAGAATCTTGTTTTATATTTTTTTAAGCATATATATGTTAAACTTATAAATTAATTCTTTTTATCATTAATAAATAATAATTTTAAAAATAATGTATAAATTTATTTAGTTTTTAATGATTTTTTAAATTTTTAATAATATTTGAGATAGAGTATAAAGTAAGTGTTTTGATACTTATTATACACTGATGATTATGATCCTTTATCAACCATTTAATTTATATGGTTGTGTTATTTTAATCTAGAATTTTTTTTACTTTTTAGGATGATAAAATGTTTAATTCCTTCACTACTTAATATATTGATAAGTGATATCTAGAAAATAATATTATTGATATTATAATCAAGTAAGAAGGTAATAATATTCTAGTATGAGATAAAATCAGTCTAGATCCATCTTGATGCCACATCTATCAAGCGTCAGGAGGGATACAATCTCTCGAGGTGCAACCCTATTTTTTGAGTTCAAAACTTGAGAAAAGATTTACACCTCAAGATATTTGATCCTCTAGGAACTTATAGATATGGAGTTAAGATGGTTCTAGGTTGGTTATATAATACTATATTATATTTATATTTGTATCTATGTGTCTATTTCTTATTCTCTCTCTCAATCTCAGCCCCCAAACATACAAACTCTCTCTCCATAATTGTATATCTCCCTCTCCCTCCCTCTTCCTTTCCTTCTCTCTTTTTCTCTTCCCCTTCTCTCCCTCTCTCTCCTCCCTTGTCTCTCTCTTCCCTCCCGCTCTCCTCTCTCCTTCACTCTCTCTCTATATCTCCCTTGTCACTCTGTCTCTCTCTCCACCTTTCTTCCTCTATGTCTTTCTTCTTCCCTCCTTCTCTCCCCCCTCTAACTCCATCTCTTTCTCCTTCTGTCTCTTAAGTACTCCCTCTGTTCCTTCCTCTCTTTCCCTTTCTCTCCCATCTCCCTTTGTATCTCCCTCCCATGACTCATTCTCTTCTCTGCCTCCTCTCCAAATTTGTCACGATATCCCTCCCTCTCTCCTACTCTCTCTCCCCTCCATCTCTGTGTCTCCCTCTCTCTCATCCCCTTCTCTCCCTATTTCTCTTCTCTATTCTTCTCTATCTTATGTCCTCTCCTATCTCCCTCCCTCCCTATCATATCTCACTTGTCACTCCCTTTCTCTCTACACCTTTATCTCTCTATGTCTTTGTTCTTTCCTCTCTCTCTCCCCCCTCCAACTCCATCTCTCTCTCTCTCTCTCTCTCTCTCTCTCTCTCTCACATACACACCTCCTCTCTCTCTCTTCGTCTCTCTCCCTCCCTCTCCCCAACCTCCAGCTTTGTCATTATCTCCCTCCCTCTCCTCCCATCCTCTCTCTCTTCAATTGGATCTCATTGTATTGTTTTCAGGAAAGTATTTAAATTAAAAAAAAAAAATCAATTGGTTGAAAAATATTAAACCTATATTTTAGATCAATCATGTCAAAGAAAATAGAATAATCAAAAACTCTAAAAAAATCATGCACTATCTTTCCTCTATTATTGTTAGTCACTTTCCTTTTTCTCATCGGTTGGATCCTTAATTAAGATGGATCTATGATGGTTCTTAATAATTTTATTTATGTTATATAAATTCCACAACTTTATATGTAAAATCGTTCTTATATTTAATTTTATTAAAATGTTGATTTAATTTCTATGGGAATATTTTTAGTAGTCGTGAGGATAGAGGTTTTAGATATATCTCAAAAGTAATTATAACCTTTTCTCTTTCCTCTATTATTGTTAGTCACTTTCCTTTTTCTCATTGCTTGCATCCTTAATTAAGATGGATCTATGATGGTTCTTAATAATTTTATTTATGTTATATAAATTCCACAACTTTATATATAAAATCGTTCTCATATTTAATTCTATTGAAATGTTGATTTAATTTCCATGGGAATATTTTTAGTAGTCATGAGGATAAAGGTTTTAGATATATCTCAAAAGTAATTAGAACTTTTCTCATTTAGATTCAATTAAAAAAATGCTATAAAATTAAAATATTTATAATATTTTTTATTGTGAAATAGATTATGGTTCTTGGGAATGTGCTATTGATAAGTCGTGGTATTGGACCATGGTATTCTAACAAAGCCTATTTACAAATTAATAATACCCATGGTAAAGTGAGGAAATATCCATTGTTAATAATATAGTCATATTGTTATAAAATGTCTTGTGAAATAGTTTATGATTTTCAAACATGTGGTATTGATAGGCCATGGTATTGGCCCATGGTATTGAAAGAAATCATATTGACATTTTTATAATATCAATGAAAAAGTGGGGGTAAATATACATGGTTAAGAATTTTGTCACAATGTTAGAAAATATTTTGATTGTGAAATAAGTTATGTTTTTTTGGCATGTGGCATTGATAAGTCATGGTATTGAACCATGGTATTGTAACAAATCCTATTTATAAGCTAATAATATCCATGATAAAGTGGGGGTGGATATCTATGGTTAAGAGTCTTGTCATATTGTTCCAAAATATTTTGATTGTGAAATAAGATATGTTTTTGGGCATGTGGTATTGATAAACAATGGTATTGGCCCACGCTATTGTAACAAAGCCTATTATAAGTTAATAATACAGATGGTAAAGTCGGGTGAATATCCATGGTATTGTAACAAAGCGTATTCACAAGTCAATAACAAATTCAAAATATAACAAAATAAATTTCTTTTAATTTTATTAATTTAACTTTTTATTATTAATTCACCCAACATTTAAATGAGTGTGGGGTCAATATCCATGGTATTTTAACAAAGTGTATTCACAATTTAATAACAAATTCAAAATAACAAAATAAATTTCTTTTAATTTTATTAATTTAACTTTTTATTATTAATTCACCCAACATTTAAATGTTTACAACTCCTCGGGCCATATCACTTTTTAACATTTTACTATTTTTTATTTACCAATTTTACACCTACACATATATCTTATACGGAGTACTTACATGCACTACACACCTACATTATACTATATTTTCACTAGAAAGGAATAAAAGATATGAAAATATCTAATATATATTATATATATATATTTCACTTTTCCCTTGTGGAATGTATACTTTATTCATTTCTTAATATGGATTAACTATAGATATAGTAATAACAAGAATAATTCACATAGATATAATTAGAAGATAGTTTTTTTGCTTCCACTTTATATAGGTTGTAAAAATTCTCTCTTTATATATATATATATATATAATAATAACTTTCCATAAGAAAATGATGTTATTTTTATGTCAATTTTAAATATAGAGTTGACGTGTGAAATTAATATTAACAATAAGAAAAAATATAAAAACATAAATAATAAAAAATGTAAATAATATAAATCACAAATAAAAAATTTTAATAAAATAAAAACATTGTAATATAATTATGTATATATATATAAAATAAATTAAAATAAAAAAATAAAATTTTATTATGTTTCAAAATTAAATCATTTTATTAACCTATTTATTAAAATGAAAAAGATTTATATTTCGTCGAGGCTTATGTACAATTGACACCTAACATGTATACATATACCATTTATCAACTCCACATAACCATGGAAAATTACACACAGCTATATCTACGTACACTAATATAGAGCTATGTTAATCTCACGTTTATCAAAAGTAAAAAGACATCAAATCTCTTTAATTCAAATCTTCTTCAAATTTTATATTTTAAAAATAAGTTTATACATCAACATTTATACTCTAAGTCACTCACACGTGGGATGGGATACGTAGGATTTATAGTGTCGGATTCAGACACGTTGACCCCGGAATAAGACACATAGGATTTGTTATATATATATATTAAAAATTAAAAATTAGATATTTCTTACACAAATTTTAATTAATGATACAAATTTATTGATTTCAAACATAGTTCTTCATGTATAGCTATTAGCATGCATAGTACGTACAAAATCTAAATACATGTCAGTGGTACCGGTCACATAAATCGTGATTCATAATTCATAACTGAAAGACAATTTACAACTACAAGATAGTAAGATAAACACTGAAAATCGTAGTTTTCTCATTAAGTCATCAAATCAAAATGTGTTACATAGGTAGTGCTGGGGCAATGCCAATGGCAAATAGAAATAGAAAATATAAAACAACTACAGGTATACAAGCCTCAAGGCATCAATCAACATCAATGTCCTCATCATCATGGTCCCCACTACTCTCCTCTGCATCCTCCTCCTCCCCTGTATCCATAATCGCCTCTGCATCCGCTGGTGTGGAGGATGACCCCTCTAAGTCATCAAATCTAATAGGCTCTAGCACTGGATAATTGAGACCCATGTTCGCCAATGCCAACTCGACACTGGTGTCCAGACCCATATCATCAGGGACAATGTTACTTGGTAGTGGGAGCGAAAGCGGGGAGCGGGAGCGAAAACGAGAGTGGGAGCGACATTTTCAGAAGCTCCTAGTTTGGTGCTCTTGATTAAATACGAGTTCCATACCCTAATACATGACAAACTTCAATGGAAACATCGCAATCCCCCAATCCTAAAATCTTGAAAAATAGAAAAATCTGCTGGATTTTGAATGAAATCTAAAATTCTACTTTCTCCATATGAAATCCAATGAGGCCGGAACCACTCTCAAACATCCTGAGTCAATTCAATGGTAATGTTAAAAATTTAAGTAAAATGATGAAAATGAAGATTAAGGAAAATGTCACTTTTACTTTAAGAATTTAACATTACCATGAATAGCATATCAATACTAAGGCCTAGACTTGATCATGACGGTGCCAAAACGCTTGCCAAATGAAAATATGCATGGCTGTAATGACCAAATGCGGCCTTTTTATATCTGCGAAGGTCACTTTTTGAGCTTAGCGAGTCCTGGAAAACAGGACACGATTCCCAAAATCGTGACACGCTGAAAAAATCGTGACACGCAATGGGATTCGACGTGTCAGAGAAAAACACAACGTGTCATTGGTTTTGGACACGACTTTGGACAGAATCGCTTCGTACACGCTGGATTCGAGATTCGTGGGGCCTATACGACAAATCCGGTTATCTAGCGTCTATTCCGAAGTTCATTGAGATTCACGGTTATCGGCGTTTTAGGTTAAATAACTAAAAATATAAGCGATGAGGTAATTGGGTACGTCTTTTGGGTATATAATAAAATCCGATGAGGTAAGGTGATATTGGAAATTAATATTTTCTTCGTTTGATCATGAGCTTCAGTGACGTTCCCTACATTTGTGTTGACTAGATGTAAGAGTAAGTTCCAAGCCAAAAACGCTTGGTGTGCACACCACGCAAAGCCGACAGATTCAATATTTTTATATAAGTGGGTGTACTCGGGTACGTTGTTGCTCTGTAACATTTGTAGCCTTTGAATCTGCAATCAATTGCAAATCTTTGAAATCTGTACTGCGAAAGAACGCTTTGAGGAGTCATCATGGAAATTTCATTTAAATGGATCACTGGTTGCTTCAAACCCTTTGATTCACATGTATTTCCCACTTCTTCTTCCTCGCCAGTGGAATCGAGTAAAGGGAATGATAAGCGGAAAGAGAAGGGCGTAAAGAGCAAGAAAGTTCCAGTGCCCACCTCTTACTTCCCTGTCGCATCCAATCTCTCCGTCTTGTAGTGAATATCTGCTCTATCATATTAGTACGCTACGTCAGAATGTTTGTTTTATCCATTTGTAGACGCTGAATCGTCTGGTCAGTGGCGATGGCATAAAGCCCTGCAAACAATCTGAAGATTTAAATTTATTAAGTGGGTGCAACATTAGAAGAAATTCGTTCGTTCTTCTTTCTTGGGAGCTCTGACATGTTAGCTCAACTTTTGGAAGCTTTCCCAATTTCTGGGAATTTCAGTTTGAAGAGTTAATATTGATGATGTTCAAAATAAAAGGATGATGCTGTCTGTGTATAGCAACCGATGAGATGTAATTATTTCATGTTGTGTGGCATGTTATGACTTCCTCATCCATTAACCTTTCTGTTCACTGGAGAGATATTTGAGTGAAATTTGTTAGAGGTGTGGAAAGTCAACTACTGTGTTCTATAGATTGTATGATTTGGTGTTATAATTTAAGTTAAATAAAAGAACTTGAAGACAAATATGTCCCTGCTGAAAAGATGGAAGCCAATTTAAACGTTTTGTGATTTATCTTATTATTGTGTTTTTTTTAATTACATATATATAGAAATCGGTGTATGGGTTTATTAAATATATGGTATATAATTGTTTTTATATTTTATTATGTTTTAAAATTAATTTATGTGATTATAATTACATGTAAATTAAATTATTTTATAACTTATAAATAATAACTAGCTTATTAATAATGTGGTTTATTTCACAATAAGAATGAGAACATATTTCACATCAAGTTAAAAACATAGAATTGTACTCACAAGTTCTTTAACTCAAGATATTATAATTCGTAGATATTTCAAAATATTGATAAAAAGTTAAAGAAATAATATAATTATTTAATATATTATTTTAATAAAAGAAGTTTGAATATGTCAATTTAAAGAATATAAAAAACAAAAAATAAAAAAAAGTTAGAATTGAAAATAAAATAAAATAAAAAAATAAAACCTCAAACTAATTTTAATTTATTAAGAATAATATTATCAATAAAAAATAATAATGAAATCAATTAATTATTACATTAATTTTATAAATTAAACCTTACAGGGAAGGTCTTCAAAAATACACTATATATATATTATATATAGGAAGACGGTAGAGATTCAACACGTGTTAATACTCCAACCATTGTCTCTATTCATATTTAAAGGCCTCTTTCAATTTCCAAGGCCTCCCTAGACATAGAGTGATGAAAATGGTTAATCCTTGCAATAACCCTAACTGATGTGATGATTTTTCTTTTTAGCATGTTTTGCCAAAATGGAGGAGTTGGATCTTCCATATTTGATGTCAGTTGTGTGCTCATAAATCCTTTGATTTATTGATAGACCAATTTCACCAATGTATAGAGTACCACATGAGCAAGCAATGATGTAAACACCTTTCCCATCTCTACAGTTCATAGAGCATTATAGTTTCTTTTTTCATTAATAAAATTAATATATATAAAAAAAATTAATATTTTTATTAATTTTTAGAAATATCTTATTTTTTATTATTAATACATTTTATTTCTTTTTATATAATAATGCAAATTAAAAATACCCCGATCGGGGTGTGAGCGGTGGTTGGGACAACAGGGGGGAGTAATGAAGAGTAACCTAGAGGACTATACCACCGCCCCCCACACGCTCAAGGCGATGGGTGTGGTGGCTCTTGGCATGATTGCATGCAAGGGTGGTGGGAAAGGTGGCAATAAATGTGGTAAAGGGGTTGATATTAACATAGCAGAGGATAGAAAGGTGGGTATTGTTGGTGTGTTTGTTCGCAGATGAGGGAGCTAGTGCACTTGAAGGCTTAGACGACGCCACCCTCAGCCTCAAGCTCGAAGACGACCTGCACATCTTCACAGGTATGTTTTCTGGCTTACCCTTCCCATTGCAATGTTGATCTGGTTGGGTTTCTATTGGTGGGAGAGGGGAAAAATTAGGAATGTTAATTGGGAAGATGATAATTGCTGGTGGAATTGGGGGTGGAATTTGGTTGTAACGACTAGGTTCTGTGTCTATGCTCTGCTCCTACCAGGTATCACCTAAACATCCCTTTGTTTTGAACTTTCGTTGTCTCGCATGGGGTTTCTGGGATCTGTCAACCAACGGGTGAGTGGGGATTCCTGTAGGGGTCCTATGGGTAGAAATTATGAGCCAGGCACTGAGGGAGGTGGGGATCAGTTAAGTTGCTGCCTAGGAGAGGTTCCCTATTGCCGAAGCCAACAAGATTGCTGGAATATAGTTAGAAATTCCTACGGAGAAGGAACTGCTAGGACTCTTGGGTAGGAAGTTGGGAAAGTTGGGCAATTAAATGCCAAAGGCTATGCACCTGTTTCTTGGGAAAATGGGAAAGGGTGTGACAACCATGGCTAGTTGACTACTAGTAAGTGGTAGAACTCACTAGCTTGGTCATGGCAAGGGAAGATAACCTGCATGTGGTCGTGAGAAGATGGGTTTGGAGATGCGGGCTTGATAACCTGTTATGCTTACAAGAACCTCCCACTTAGTTAAACAAATAAATGATCCAAGCTATATATGAAATTTGTGGAATTAAATACTTGAAACATGTGTATATCTTTTGATTTTTAAATTGTTTAAGTGCTTTAAGTCCATTTGTTTCTGCTGATATTAAACACATATAACAACCATATAATGCAGCAAATAAACATCTACACATAACAACAAATTTAATGTAGGATTTCACCCGAATATCATGGGCTATATTTCCTTGAGTTTTTGTCATCTTGACTTGGCTCTTTAGGATTATGGTAAAGTTTCTTTTACAAGTTCCACACTTAAGTCCAAAGGTTACTGAACTGAACCAATGGCTTAGAATACCATCTATATCCCTGTCATGGCTGTCATCACTCTGCAAATAGATCTAAGCTGCCTTAGACTTGATTTCTTCACTCAATGCTCTTAGCTACCCTATGTTTCTTGATGGCATTAACTCCTCCAGAATTCTTTAACTATCACTGAAACTTCATATACTGTCTCCAGAACATATCAGACACCAAAAATAGATTGATCATTTGTTCAAAATGAGTATTGTATCACCAAACTAGGCCTTCCTCCAAAGTTGGCATTGGGCTGCCTGAAACTTCCATGTAGCATCTCGGCCTTTAGAAGTCTTCAAATGGCTATGCTAATCAATGGAATGGATTCAAATTCTCATTACAGTAAGGAATGGCTATTTGTTCGCCGAGAACAAGTACTCGTAGCTCCTACAACTGCCTCCAACTCCTGGTGGCGCTGAGCTCCAAAATCTCCTTAGATGAAAATCTCTATGTAGATAACTTATTCAGCTTCTCTGGACTATTGCATTGACTTCATAAGGTTCCAATTAGTCAAGCTAGCCTCTTGTTTCACTCTCTCTGGTCGAAAACTGCTCCTAGAGTGCATTTAGTAAATATCCCCTAAGGATACTCCACCAAATTTGGTGAACTGGCACTTAACTCTGAATAAACATGGCATATTCGCCTAAATTTATCTGCTCTACCAAGATAACCATCGGAGGTAGCTGTTACAATAAATATCTAGTGCATATATGTGGGTGGTATAACCCCGGCTGTTATGCTAATGTTGGCGGTCGTATTAATAGGTAACTGCATGTGGATGTGTTTCAAGCGGTGGTTAAGTTGTATCGAGACATGTGAACAATTTTATGGGGACCACTGGTGGGTAAGACCGTTGGCGGTCCTAACCCCTAATTCTCCAACCATTACAAAACAAATATGCACCGCAACCCATACATGTTAACAAACAATATCAGGTAGAGTTGGTAGAGTGTTGTCTTGTCTTGCCGGAGGTCGCGTGTTTGATTTCGTCGGACCTATACGAATTGTGCATAACCATTCCAGGGCGACGTGGTAGCATCCGAGCTTGCCACGTGTCGGTCCCTGATTGGTCCCCAAAAGGGAATATTTCAAGGAATATTCCTTGGAGTATACTCTTTTTAATTTTTCCCAAAAACCAAATTAATCTTGGTCAAATGTCCAAATATTACCGTTTACTGGATTTTTCAATTGCGATAACTCCTTCATACAGTGTTGGTTTTTCGAACCGTTCATGGTGCCGGAACCAAGGAGACAAGATCTATTTGGTCGCTTAGGTTTGACACTCTTTCAAATACTTTGAAATTAGAGCTATCACTTAGGTCATTGATCAATATTTGATTAGGGCTTAGTGTTGATGGTTGGAGGTTGGCGCCTCCTTGGGATGGGACCTCTGACCATGAAGGCCTTGGTATCGAAATCAAAGGGAAAGGGGAGGAGTGCCCTGCTAACTCAACTCAGGGATGGGAGGATTGCCATACTATGTTGAATTGTTTCTAGTCAACGAATTGCTACTCTGAATTGGTTTTGGGAATTTCCACCATGGCTAGACCAGTGAAAAGATGTGGTCGTGGTCAATGGGCCCAGGTGCCCACAAATGAAAAGAACCCGAGCGCGTCCAAGCCTCGAGGCGGGAGAAAACTAGTAGAGAAACTTATCAACGAAGCTTCTGAGGGATACCATGAAGGTACTGGCGAAGGCATTCAAATTTTTTTAGAGGAATGGGAAGAGGAAATTAAGAAGGGCAACATGAATGAGAAGGACATGGAAGACTGGAGGTCCCTTGTCCCGGACACTCGCAACATCAGAGGCAGGATAACACAATTCAAAGAGACCTTATACCTCTATTGGTTAATGAAAATCCTTCTGGGCAAAGCTATGGAACAAATCTCGGTGGGTATGGCTATTTCTCTTCAAGGTATGTTGGGCTACAAATAAGAATTCTAGAAAATTCAATTTCACCTCCACTAGCAAGATATTCGGTTGGACAAAATAGAGAGGCATATTCCATGTATCTTGGAACTGTTTGAGATTCCTTAATCAAATGCCAAGGACCACGCACCTGTGGAATCAATGTCGGAGGAGCAAAATGGCTAGTTAATCTTCCCTATTTAATTTTGTTTAAATGCAGCTAGATTTTAGTTTTCATTATGCAAGTATATGTATTGATAGAAATTTTATGTTTGGTCATGAAACAAAGAAATATATAGCTTGGATAGCAATACTGGAACTTTTTTATATTTGGATGACATATAATGCAGATAAGTGGCCAACAGACTTGATTTCCCAATGCGCATGTTAAAGCCATCTAGCGAAGCCATGTGGTGTAAATTTGCTTATATATAAATAGAAAAAAAAACTTACCAAACTTAACAAGAAAAAATAATGCAAATTAAAAATAAACTTAATTTTATATTTATTAAATTTCAAAAATAATAATCGAAATGAAACTCATGAAAAAAAATATGTTTTCTCGTATATTAAGTAGCTTATTCATACCTCCCTTCGTAACGTTATGCCTTTATACCAAATAACCGGTTTAAGTTGAAAGACATTTATAAGTTAACATTATTCTAAAACGATCATTAAACTTGAATTTTAATTTTATATTTATTAAATTTCATAAATAATAATCAAAATGAAACTAGTGTAAAAAAATATGTTTTCTCCCATGTTAAGTAACTTATTCATACCTCCCTCAATAACGTTACGCCTTTATAATGGATTTTGGAAACATTTTGAGATGTTATATTAATTGTGGATTTTGGAAATATTTTGGGATTTTATGAATATTAGCTTAGTTTTCAAATCTTATTAACTATTCTTTGCATTACATAAATAAACCTAAATGTCTAGTTCTTTATGGCCTCTTTTGTTTGCATGTCCTTCTCCACCTTCACTCTCTTGACGTCGAAACCCTAGTTGTGTGTTGTGTTCTTCCTCCAATCCATTCACATTATGATCAAGATCATTCTTGTAGAGCACAGATACAAAAAGTTGGTCGTGGGAGATGAAATCCATGTTTAGATGAGGACAACCTTCTTTATCCCTTAACATGATTTTCATGTTTGGTAATTGATAATTTAATCAATTTAGAGTGATATAATCTTTCAAAAACCAATGCATTGATTAGAGGGCATGGGCGATTCAATCAAATTGTAGAATATACATACTTGAAGTGAACATATTCCCTAGGGAATAATATAACTACACCGCTAATTGTCTATTCATTTAGTAATAGGAATGCATTGTGACGCTCCAGATTAATTCATTTCGGTATAGTAATCAAGCTAATCGACTTGACAGTGTGTTCAATACGAAGAAAGAGGATATAATAAAAAATAAATACAGGCAGTGATTCGGAAGAGCACACATGAGATATATTTTGCATTTGATTGAAAAGAAAAATTAATTTAGAAAAACAACTAGAGATACTCCTCCTTTTTTACTACCTCAAAACCCTTGTTTTAGCTTTATATTTACACAAAAAAATACCCTATTTCAGAGATCTATTTATAGACATAGTAAGATACTTTTTCACACACAATAAGGGCCTTGTTTTTTACACACAAAGTTGTGTTTTCTACCACGGTAAAAAAATATTGATTCGATCCTATCTATTCTCATTCTGATTGATCTAATCTATTCTCATTCTGATTGGTCTAATCTATTCTCATTCTAATTGAGACCATTAGATTGATCTAACATTTCTAGAAAGAGGAACACTCAATCAATAGTGAGTAAACATAATTATATGTATAAAAAATATATCTCATCTATACAAATATAATCATGTGGAAAATCGTATTCTACTTTGTTACACATAGTAAAAGCACACCTCTTGAGCACTCTATTCCTCATTTATGCCACAATGAGAGACAAACTCTTTTCCATAATTTAATAACTACAATATATCAAAAAAAAAAAAAAAAAAAAAATGTTAGGCAAGGTTGAATAAATGTCCGCCCATACCTAAAAAATCTATCAATCACGTTCAACGTAATATGCATCGTTTCATACTACAAAAAGAGATATGTCACAAATTATTTTTGGTATGACAGGAATGGGAGAGTAAATGTGGTAGATTATTTCTAAAACTTCCTCTTAATCACAATCACTGATATTCATGATGATTAATTTGTCTTAGATAAACACAATTTTCCTTTCCGAATGGTTTGGTAAAGATGTTTGCATATTGTTCTTGATGGGCCTCCAAATTAGACATAAATTAAGGCACATCTAACCTTTTTTAGGCACTTGAAGGCTATATTAAACCTCTCGTTCTACACTTAAAAATGTTTTTTTAGCTTTAATATGTTCACTAGGAAGGTTTATGGATATTTGAATATTTGTGCCTAATATCATTTATTTTTGTATAATATTGTGAGAATATTGGGCAGATTATGGAGATTTGGAGGATGAGATAATTTAGGGACTTGCTCCCTAATATAGGAGGATCAATAATGGATAACAAATCAACAAGATATTCTAAAATTATTTCACAGATTTTGGAGCTCCAATGATTGAGTAAATCTATAAATGTGTTCCTTGTCATTTAATTCAGATTCCTAGTGTTGGGAACCGTATCAATTATTTGAGGGATTTTGGAGGGGAAAGCTTTTTCCTTTCAAGGGGAATGCTTCTTAATCATTTTTTATAAGCACCAAGTCAAATTTTCCTCTAAGGTTTGATTTTTCTTTGTCTTCTTGTGGAGAGAACTTGTATTTTTGCAGCTCTACTTTTATTTCTTATAGGGGTGTAACTTTATTCATGGAAATAATGAAGATTGGTGCCATGTTCAACTTCTAAATATTGGTTTCCTTCATAGGACTCTGAATTTCCTTGGTCTTGGCCATCCTAGGAGATTCAAAATCCTTTTGTATCATTTACTTTTCTTCTTTTCACTTTTTATTCACATACATCAATTGTTCTTTTTTTTTTTCTACATTTAGTATTGATGATTTCTTGTTGTAGGATTGGGTTAAATTGTTGAAGTAAGTTCTTTGAGGGATCACAAGCATGATTTCATCCTTGGAACAAATTTGGGAGTTCATAGTAATCATTGAGCTATATGGATTTTTTTGCTTATTGCCAAACCTAAATTTCTAAAAGCCCCTTGTGGAAAATAGTAATAAATTCCAACTATTTTTTAGAAAATGGTAACGAGCTTCAATCGAGTTGATTACACTTGCATTATATCAAAAAAAATTCTAGTTAATAATAAAATTTACCCCATTCACACTTGATTAGTTTAAGAATTTGATAGATTAACTAGCTCACTAGTTCTCGAATTTCTAGATTTTAGACTAGTAATTTTCTGCTATTTTTTAGCATGTGTTAACATGGATATTTTTGAGTGTTTCCACTTGGAATGGACATCTAAGACATCCTAGTCAATAAAAAAAATTGTCCCATCCAATTTTTATTTTATTTTATTGGTCCTTCGGTGAATTATATCTTCTTGTTGCAAACCCGTTTCCTATAGCAAATTCCTGTAGCATTCTTCGAGCATGTATATACTTGTCAAATTTACTCAAAAAGGTTCATTTTTGTCCCTTTAGGTTGAATCATGACCCCTAGGCTCTAAATAAATGGTTGAGGAGAAATAAACACCACTTAGGACTTTCCTTTTTACCCATGAAAAACATCTCAGTGAATTGGGTTAATGGAAAAATTTGTGAATTGGGTAATACAATAATGATTTTCTTGATTGCCACATTCAATGAACTTTGTCAATGGATCTAAAATATTTGAAATGTAATGATTTATATTTAGTTAATAATCTTTACTTTATGTAATTACAATAGTTTTTCCTTTCTTGTATTTTCTTTCTTACAATAGGTTAAGGTTTCCATTTCGAGTGTTTCCATTTTTGCAACTAGTTGGGATTTGGTTTCGTTACATGCACTCCATTACATCAGACAGCAAAGTAATGACACATTTTATGTTGCACATATATTTCATATACCTCTTAGGTTTGTACGAACCTCGGGTTGATAATTAAAATTGGTAGCCTTGGGAGTTGCAACATTCTTGTTGCAACATTGAGGTTCATCACTTTTTTGTGTCGTTGTTGGGGAAGTGTTAAAGTATGCATTTTTTTCTTCCCTAGTTAATTCATTTATTTTTACTTTCTGCAAAAATGAAAAAATTGCATTAGGCATCTTTCATTTCAAGAACATAAAATTGCATTGCATTAGCGTTCTTATTCAAAAAAAAAAATCTCGAACACCAACCCCCCATTTCATCACGTGGTGTAGTAAGAGCCACATCACCATTCATTTTTCCAGGTAGAATAAGAAGAGGTGACAAATAAGGTAGAAGAAATGGATGGAGATGATGACAGTGAAGAAGATCCTCTTGGATTTTCTGTTCAAGATACTGATGTTAGTGTGCACATAAAGAACATCCCTCGATGTTTTCTTCCAAACTTTCATGGTCTAAGGTTAGAGCATCAGGAAACCTTTCTCTTTCAATTTGAAATTATTTGTAGATTTTATGGTTACTTATTAAAAACTCAAAAATTGAGATTATTTCTGGCAACATTGAAGAATGAAGCTCTTAAATGGTTGATGATTTTAGGGACTAATTCAATAAGATTATGGAATGATATGCAAAAGATATTTCTAGAAAAATATAAAGGTCATGATCTTAAATCAGAAATCTTTAGAATTAAAAGAACATGATGATGGCCTTGAGGATCTAATAAATAGGTTCATTTATAATGTTAAGAGGGAAAAACTACATCATTTAGGATTTGACGCACTAAAAACCCTCTTACTTGGAACAATTAGGGATGAATAGATTGATCTCCTTAATCTCATGAGTAGAGGTGGTGAATACGAATAATCATTTGAAGAAATTTGTGAAACATTCAAACACATATGAAGAGGAAGGACAAGAGTAAGTCAATTAGCATCGAGATCGGGAAGTCAAGCTAAACTTGGAAATTTGCTTGATAACTTTAAAACATAAATTTTTACCAATCTAAGTGAACAAGTAGAAATGTTAAGAATACAAAATGAGAAAAAATAAGATTTTGATATTTGTATTGTCCATGCAGAATCACATGATGTTGAATATTTTCTCTCATTATCAAGGTTCAAGGAAGTTTACCAAGAGGACAATGGAGAAAATCAATTACCAATGAAGCTATGTTAGCTCCAAGAGGACAATGGAAGCCTATTCAACCTAATATGATGCAAGAGCCTAATTCATAATTTCAAGCTTATGCACATCCATCTCAAATGAATTGGAAGACACCCTTTCCTTGGCAACCTTGGCCATATGAACCCCAAAAACAATCTTGCGATAATGTTGGCAAGGAACTTATGGGAGTCATCGACATTATCCTAAATATTTCCCTTAATATCCTCCATACCCAAATCAATTTTATCCCTACCATTACACTCCAATACAAAAACAACCCCACCACATCCATCTCAAAGATCCATTCCCGCTCAACTACCTATACCACCATTTCCAAACCCACAAAAGGAATTAGCTCAAGCCACTTACAATGTTGAGGCACAACACTTCTGAACATCTCCTCTTGATCTCAATGGTATTCATCTTCACTCAAGAAGATGATTGCAAAAGAGGGATTCTCTTGATGTAATTGAAGGACAACATTCATAAAAAGAAGATTCAAATGAGAAGACCAAAGAATCATGGGCTGCACTTAATGAAGATCAGATATCAAAATCAGATATTGAGAAAGTTCCCTCATGTTTACCATAAGATCCTCCATGTGTTCAAGAGAATAATCAACAAAAGGAAGCAGATCTGAACTTCATGGAAGAAGAAGACATCCAAGATGATCCAAATCAGCAAGTGGATCAAGGGCATCAAAACTATATTGAAATATGCTTCGAAACAATTGGTAATTTGCAGTCACACACTCTTGTTCAAGCATTCTTGATCTCATCTCAATCAAAACATTTGGTCTCTGAATTTCAGGTACATGTCAAAGCATATGCTTCAAGCCTACACATCAGTTTATCCGTCATTTTAACGTACCCATGGTTCCATTGGAAGTATTCTTATACTTGAAATATATTTTATGTTTCAAGTAGACTAGTATAGAAAAAAATATAAAAAATGTAAAATAAGAGAAAAAATAAAATCTCAAGTGAAAATCTTCTTTGAGGCACCTGGGATTGGCTCATTTATTGAAAATATCCATGAGGCGGTCAATGGGTTGGGAAAAAGAGAAAAAAGAAAAGATCCTAGGTGAAAGCCACCTTTGAGGTGCCTGGGAATACCTACTAGTTGAAAACTTCATTGAGGTGGCTAGTACACCTAGAAGAAAAAAAGGAAAAAAATAATAAAGAATATTTGCTCCATGTATCTCTCTCTCATGAATGCATGCGCTCTCCAACCTTTGCAAGCAACAAAAACAAGTTAGCCACCAAATTAAAAGTCGATCAAAAGCCTAGTCAAAGGAAGTCAAAATTGGACTTTCTCCTCCTTTTCTCAGGTGCCACAGAAGGACCAAGGTCATGACAATCCATCACCCTCATCTATTTCCACCATCTACTCATCATTCCCAAGCTTTTACCACTCATTTTCCTTGCTTTCCTAAAATTCTACATGAAGTAAAAATACACAAAGAAGAAAATTAGTTTTGGAATATCTTGAAAATTGTGCATCAATTTTCCACGTTGTTTCAGCTGGAGATGCATGTGAATGATAGTAACATACACAAGCAACATCAACAAATTTTGGTGCATAATTTTCGAGAAATTGACCTCCATCAACTACAACCATTTTTAAATTTTATCCATATTCATGCATCCATTTTCCAATCTGTTTCATGGGGCAATGCATATGGACGATTGTAACATGCCCAAACAATTTGAGAAAATTCCAATGCATATTTTTCAAGAAATCGAGCCCCATCACCTATAAACTTTTTTTCTCGAGATTCGTGTATCCATTGGCCAATATTTTTTTATGGGGAGGTGCATAAGGATGATGGTAACATGCTCAAAAAATTTCAAGTCAATCTAGTATACCATTTGGGAGATACGGGAATGCCATATCCCTTGGTTCCATTAACATACCTTAGAATTAATTTAACTCTTGTCCAATGTGTCTCCTTTCGTGTTTTCGTGAACCTAGAGACTAGACTCACTAGATACATTAGATCAAGCCTAGTGACAGGTAAATACGTTAGACTTCCAGGCATGCTTTTGTGTAGTGTTGGATCTACATTTTTGCTACAACCTGCTTACTCAATTTCAAACCCATGGTTGTTCGTGTTGGAGAAGGCTTGTTGTTTTTAATTTTATACCATGTTGCACACTTTGTTTAAGAAATTAAAATTTCATCTTCTATTTCCTTCACTTCTATGCCTACAAAATACTTTAACAATTCTAAATTTGTCATTTCATACTCCTTTTTCATGGCCTCTTTGAAAGCATCAATGACAAGATCACCAATCCTTGTGAAAAATAAATCATCTACATATAAAACCACTATTAAAATCTTACATCACTTTCTTTGATATAGAGGGTAGGCACACCATCATTTTTGCTAAAATAATTTCTCAACAAATATGAATAGATTTTGGTATATCATACCTGCGGCATTTAGTCTATACACCTTGTCTTCTTTCCCTTAAACCTCATAACTAGGTGGTTGTTCCACATACACTTCCTCTTTAAATACTTCATTCAAGAAGTTTGATTTCATGTCCATTTGATATACCTTTCATTTATGTTGGGCTATTATTTCTAAAACTATTATCATAAATTCCGTTCATGCAATTAGAGTAAATGTTTCAGCATGATATATTCTAGAATATTTTTTGTATCCCTTAACAACCAACCTTACTTTAAGCCTTTCAATCCTTCCTTTTGCATTGTTTTTGGTCTTATAGACCCACTTTACACCTATGAATTCTTTTCCTTATGGAAGAATCACTAATTCCAATGTATCATTCTTTTTTATAACATCTATTTCTCATCCACTGCTACTACCCATTTTTCCTCAATTGTATCTTCAAAATTAAGTGGATCACTTACATGTGAGTATAAATAAAAGAGGGAATTTATACTTGCACTACTTTCACCTTCATTTTTCTCATGAATATCTCTCAAACTTCTAAATTGTTGTCTTTGAAAGATTTTCAAAGTTGGATTTGATGTGTCACTTGAAGTTGAAATTATAGAACGTTGAGTTATTGTCCTTGCATAAAAAATTTGTTCTTATTGATGATCCTATTGTCCACTTGGAGGAGTATTTGCTCGAAAATGTGAGATCGTCCCATTTCTTGTTGAAGGTGTCACTTGACGATTACTTTTTTGAGCTTCAATAGGTGTTGGAGGAGTCATAATTGAAGCACCTACTATTATTAATTCCTCATTATCTTCTTGTGGTAAATTTTCTACTTTATTTATTATTTTCTCCAAACTTCTGTCACATGCTTCCTTTTATATGAATTGTACATCTTTGTTGATTATGACCTTTTTGGTTATTGGATTTTATAGCTTATATTCCTTGTATTCATAACTATAACCGACAAATGTGCAATTATATCCTTTCTTTTCTAATTTGATTCTTAATGCATTTGGGATATGTGCATATGCTACACATCCAAACACTCTCACATGCAAAACGCTATGTTTCCTTCTACTCCATGCTTCTTATTTAAACTTTTGGTTGGACATATATTTATATTTTAAGCTGTACATGCTACAACTTCAACCCAATATTAATTTGGTAAATTCTTTTCTTTTAACATATTCATTTCGATTTACATAATTTTTCTATTTTTCCTTTTAGCGACACCATTTTGTGGAGGTGTGTACCTTGTTTTAAATTGTTTGTGAATTCCATGACCCTTGCAAAAACATGAGAGTTCATTTGAAATAACTTCACCACCTCTATCTATTCTCAATTTTGATGTGGTGCCCACTTTTCTTTTCAAGTTTCAACAAGAGCCCTAAATTGAAAAAAGCGCTCAAATGCTTCATTTTTATGTCTTAGAAAATAGACCCATGTTTTTCTTCTATAGTCATCTATGAATTTGAAGAAATAATAATTTCCACCAATTGAGGGTGTATGCATTGGTCCACACAAATTTGAATGTGATTGAGGGTGTATGCATTGGTCCACACAATTGAGGGTGATCTCCAAAGGTTCCTTTTCCCTTATTGGCTTTCCTGCTAGAAATCATTCCCTTGTTGTTTTCCCAAGATGCATCCTTCACATACTATTTCTAGTTTTTTAATGAGTCGTAAACCATTTACCATGCATTTATTATGGAGTACACTTAGACTTCCAAAGTTGAGATGTCTAAATCTTAGATGTCCAAATATTAGGTGTCATAACCAATTTTCATCTTTTATTTCCAATTGAAATGTTGTTTCTATGGTTGTTGGAATTTTTCCTTCATCCTCTTGTGGGTTCATTGAGTATTGTGCTTAAGCAAGCTCTACCCTCAAATCCTATTTTATCCTTAGGAGAAGCATTCTATTTATTGTCAATTGGGTGTTTTTCAATTAGTTGTTTACTTGGAAACTTATCTAGAATTGTGCATTGTCCATTTTTGAAAAAGACATTATACCCCTTTAACATTAGTTGTCTAATGCTTATTAGATTGTGTTTTAAGCTTGGAACAAAATATACATCTGAAATGTACTTTTTCTCCCCCTTCTTAGCTAGAATATTTATGTTTCCTTTACTCATGACAGGCATTTTGTTGTCAATCCCTAATGCTACTTTTGATTTTACACTCTCATCCAAATTGTAAAACATTTCTATGTTCCCTATAATGTGATTGCTACAACCCAAGTCTAAAAACCATACATATTTTTTATTATCTTGTTGCTACATTGCAAGATAAGAACATATTGTCTTCATTTTGATTTTCGTTTTTAAAACTTTCATTTTGTTTACTAAGATAATATTGTTTCTTTCTACATTCATTCAAATAATTCCCATACTTCTTGCAATAATGACATTGAATTTGAGACTTGTCATACCTTTGACCTTGTGCTTGATTTTGGCTTTGATTTTGATTTTGATTTTAAGTGTTTCCTCTTCCACTTTAGCTTGAAGAGGTGCTTCTTCCACCTCTATATGATCTTCTTCCTCTACCTCTGATATTTGATCTTCCTATGCCTTTACCATGACTAATTGCGACTAATGTCTTAAAAGGATGTTCCAATGAATATTTTTCTAACCTACTTAATCTATGATCATGAGAAATGAGTGATGAATGAAGCTCATCCACTAAGAACTATGGGAGATCCTTTGTCTCCTATATAACAAAAATAATAGATTCAAACCTTGCTGGTAAGTTTCTTAGGATCTTTTCAAGCACTCTCTTTTCTTCAAGTGTTTCAGCATGAGATCTAATTTGACTTACTAATCCAATGATTTTTGTAAAAATGAGACTATTATCTCAAACTCTTTCATATACTTTGTTTCAAAATCCTTTCTTAGTATTTGCAACTTTGGTGTTTTCACTTTTCCATGCCTTCATATGTTTCATGGAGAATGTTCCATGATTTCATTGTTGTTTCAATCCTTGGAAAATTGTTCTCATGCGCTACTTGGAATGTGTAGAAGAGGGATTTGGAGCCCTCCATCCTGTTATCTCTCAACACATCTCTTTATGTTTGTGTCAATGCATTGTATGTTGCTGCATTTGTTGGTTGTTGCAACTCATTCTCTACAAGATCCCATATATCCTGAGAAAAAAAACATCTTGATTATAATTGCCCAATAATCATAGTTTTTCCCATTAATTTGAGGAATATGTGTATTTGTCAAGCTTGTGTTTCAAGGTTCCATAGCTCACTGATATAAACATTCTTCTTGTCGAGCTTAAATAAACCTTTGGCTTCTATAATCCTTGGATGTTTTTCCATCTCTAATAAACATTCGTTCTAACACCAAGTGATGAAAGAGGCAAAGGATATAATAAAAAACAGAAATGGGAAGTAATAAAAAAAAAAACTGCAGAATAGGGTACACATTGAAGTACATTTTGCATTTGATTTAAAAAAAAAATATTGACAAAAAGAACCATAATTGTTGCTCATTTTCTACTACCTCAAAACCCCTATTCCAACTCCGTCCTTACACCAAAAAAAAAAAACTATTTCACCTTTATGTTTAGATACATAGTGAGATATTTTTTTTACACACAATAAAGAGAGAGATTTCTTTTATTACCACAGTAAGAAATTTGTTCAGCTACCTTACGCTCTATAAACACAGCAACCGATTGAGAGATTTTTTTCCCATTTTTACCACAATTAGAGCTATGCTCTTTTTCCATACACCCAACAACTATAACATACAAAGAAAGGTACACATGGTTGCATACATGCCCACCCATACTTGAAAGTTACATGAATCATGTTCTAGTTATTGGTTTGGAATGTTTACCAATACCTGCGGGTTTTGGTGTAACGGAAAACCTCCACATGGTATCAGAGCTTGAACCCAGGTTTGATTCCCCCGCACTGTGTTTGAGGGGAGGTGTTGGAAAGAATCACCACACCTCTATGGAATCCGTAATTTCCACCCTAGGATCCTAGTTAGTGGTTTGGAATGTTTACCAATACTTGCAGATTTTGGTGTAACGCCAAACCACCACAGAAAGATCCCTCGGGAGAGGAAGTAAGAAACATATTTATAGCAAGGGGAGTCCAGATAAGAAGGTTTATTCTAGAGTCTATAATCTCAGATATGAGTAGAATCAAACCACTAGTGTGCATAATTGAATCAGACCACTAATGTGCATATTTAAATTAGCCACCAACCTAGCTTCATTAATTTTATTGGGTAATTTTCATCAGCATTTCAAGAAGATAGTTATGGGGTTTGGGGTTGTCCTTGAGAATCCTCATTTTCTTTCAGTTAAGAAAGAAAGTCATGGTTTTATGAAAGACTGGTGAATGGGGTTCTTGGTGCTCCCTAAGAACTCACAAGCATCGAAGAGTACTTTATCGACTCTACTGAATCGACTTCGACTCACTATACTACATATACAACGTAATAAAGAACATAAATAAGTATGTAAATGACTGTTGAATTGAATGCCCACCTTCGCAATTAGTTGTCGGCCACCAAGTTTGATGCTCTACTTCCAGTTTGGAGAGATTCAAAGACTATTTTTTATCTGTCACTTCCATGTCGATTTCAAATAAATAATAAAGGTTATCTCTTTTATCCATAGTTGACAATTTCAAGTTTGAATTCAACATGATATGGAAATAATTTGATTCAATTTTTTTTGGTTTGAAAAAATGTAATCAATATACTTCAGAAGATTTATCCATATCTTTCAAAATTTACCAAATCCACTTATTCTGAACAAGGATGTTGGGTGCTTTGGCTTGCCTAGCTGACCAGGTCTCTCTTTCTACTCTCAAGAAGGTAAGTGACAACACATATAGTTTTCGTAATGGTTTTTTTAATGGTACAAGTAAGAAGATATCTCTCTTTGAGCTCCAAGGGAAGTGGCAATGCATATAATTTTCTTAATATTTTTGAATGGTTTGGACAACGAGAAACTCTTATTGAATTAGCTTTAATGTCCCCAGCTAGTATTAAATTTGCTTTTATGTTTTCAACTAGTGTGATGTCTCTATGTTTAAAAAAATAAAATTAAAAATTATGGATAATTTGACCAAATCTAATGAATTAAGTTAATTTTCCATTTCTTTAACTTTTCTACGAAATTGGATAACTATGCTTTTATCTCTAGTTTTTAATACGATATAAAATTCAAGTGCATGTAAACGATGTTGCCTATATTATTTATTTAAACTTAGTCTAACTTGGAAATCAAGTAGTGTGTAAGACGTTTAAAGGAAATTTGCACTCACCTATCAATTTTCTATATCCCCGCATACTAACATTCATCACAGATTATTATTATTGCATTGTTTTTGTTTTGCATTTTTTAGTTCGACATGTCAAATATTTTTTTGAGGATGCATTTCCTTGTTTCCATTATGAGCTTAATGTTGATTAGAAAGAAAAACCATCAATAATGTTTCATAAAGATTAAACACATTCATTTTTACTTATCTATTTGAAGGCATTTATGATGGAAAGGAAGACAATGGATCCAAGAGGCCTACATGAAACAAGGAGCTGGCCATATGGAAGAACAATAATAATAAAGCTTATATCTTGATCCTTAGAGAGGTGATTCATCATATTGTTTCTATTACATATTCTTATGGTACTTTAAAGAAGGTGAAATATTTGTATGGCTCACACAAAGAATTGGCACTTGTGCAATTATTGGTAAAAATCTTCAACCTGAAGTTAAATGAAAATGACCCCATGGCCTAAGATCCTAAGGTCAAAGTCATCATTCATGATGTAGTTTCCATTGGAGTAAAGATATACCTTCATCTCACAACCTTCATAAATGTCTTTTTTCCTACATACTGTTACTACCTTGAATCCTTACAAGCTAGTGACCACCAAAAATCAATTACATTTGATTCTTTGGTGGTGAAATTTGTAGAATGTGAGAAATTATTTTGGATGATGAAGCTAGTAGCTCAACCCCTTAAGGAAATGATATTCCATTCTTAGAAAGGAAAGAATCAATTAAATGGTTCTTCTAGAGGAGAAAGTAGTAAAAATGGGTGTGGAAGAAAGAACATCAAATGCAATGGGTAAACACATCCATGGTGAGATACCTAATATCCAATATGTTCATTGTGGTAGAAATGAACATAATTCAATGACATGTAGGATCCCTTGCAAGATGATCAAGGACAATCAAGGGCATAAAAAATATAGAGGTAAGCCATAAAATCCAATGAAAGGTAAAGTGCTTAAATATATTAGTTACATTTTTTCCCATTGCAATATTGGAGTAACTAAATATTTGTTTCATACTTCATTTGCTTCTTGCATATATTCTTAGATTCTAGCATAGTCGAACATGCCACCTGACCTTCTAGAGAGACTTCATTGAGAATCTTATTGGTAACATAGATAACATAGTGTATTTTGCAAATAAATCAACTCTCAAACCCTCAGTACTTGGCACTATTATGCTTAACTATTTGGATTCCTTGACTTTCATATGATCAATGTACTCTATCTACAAAACTTGTGAATAAATGCATTGTACTGTGTGCATATTCATCAATGAGAACACTCCATCCATATATTTTACGGTAAAATAGAAATGAGGAAGGCTTTTGACAAAATGGTTGTCATGAATGGAGTGGAGGATGAAATATTATTGAAGTTGAAAGGGACTTATCCTCATGCAAAAAATTTAGCATACATTTCTCATCACAATGAAGGTACATTATCATATCATATTCTATGGCACACTATAATTCAACATATTAATTATAAAAGTGTTCACTTATTAATAAGAATATTGTGTTTGGTTTGTTAACTATTACTAAGAAACTGAAGTAATGATGCTTGTATCCTCGAAAAGAACGACAAGAAACCCTCTCATGATTCCACTTTTAGAGCATATGTAGAAATTGGATTGGTCCATTCCGAATTGTGTGGCCTTGTTTTTATTCGATCTAGTAATGGAAATAAATATATGATGAATTTTATTGATGAATACACAACGATGTGATTGGTATAATTGTTTAGAAATAAATATCAAGCTTTTGAAACTTTTAGAAATTTTCATATATGTATTCAAAATGAATCGAAATCACATATTGATTCTTTTTTACTAATAATGGAAGATAATATAAATCAAATAAATTTGAAAACTATATTCTCCAACATGGGATTAAACATCAAACCATCGTTCCATACGATTCTCAATGAAATGGTGTAGAGAAAAGAATGAATAGGATTATCTTGAATATGGTTCGCTCAATGATGCTTTTCAAAAATGCAAATTTGATGTTTTAGGCTAATCCAATTCTATGTGTAGTATATGTGAAAAATAGTTGTCATTCTCATGCTCTTAAGAATAATAATCCTTATGAAATTTAGTATTTTGACATTGCTTCAGTAAAGCGTCTTAGGATATTTGGTTCCACCTCCTATTCCTTGATTCTTAATAATTAAATATCGACAAGGCATATCTTATTTATGATGAGGTAAACAAGAATTTTATTATTTCCAAAGATGCATTTTTTTCTTTACTCATCCTAGATTGACAATATTGTTGAGAAACAACTTGGTCATATTGATAGATTCACTCATTTGAAAACCTATCATGAAATTGCTAATGAGATTCCAAATCTTCAAGGGGTTATCTCTATCTTATGTCAATATTCGGAATGTCTGAAGCACCATATCACACTCATGAAGTTGTGGACAATTCATCATATCTAGAATATCATTTTAATGATGTGATTGAGAGGATTGAAAGGTTGAATCTTCATTCAACATCATCTCAATAAATGGATAAAATTAGACCATATTATAAATTTCCACCAATATGGCTCACTGAAAATCTTGTAAGTATTCATCTTATTGTGGTAAAAAAAATAGGAATCTGAGGTTCCATCAAACAAGAGGGAGGTGATGGAGATAATTCAAATTAGGTGATGTAAACGGTAGATATTTGAAATTATTTTGAATTGAATTTATCTAATAATTTTGAATCAAATTCCTTTCAAGAATTTTTTACTCATGATGAGTGGAAAGAGGAAATGCAAAAGGAGTATGATGCTATCATAAAAAATGGGACATGGAATTTGGTAGATCCTCTATTCAGAACCAAACTAACTGACTGCAATTAGGTCTACAAGAAAAAGTACAAACTGTATGGGTTAATTTACAAGCATAATTAAGTGCTTGTAGAAAACGGATATGCATGGAAGGAAGGTGTTAATTATAAAGAAACTTGCCTCCCATAAAAAAATGGGTTATCATCTGAACTATCTTTGTCATGATAACATATAAAGGATGGAAATTCCATCAAATGGATATCAAAAGTAATTTATTGAATGGAGACCTAAAAGATAATGTATTCATGTCTCAATTATCAAGTTTTTTGTCAAGGGACAAGAACTAAAATATCAAATCCCTACACGACCTAAAAAACACAATGTGAGCCTACTATGAAAATTTAATTGAGCATATTTTTAAATTGAAATTCATACACTTTAACCCTAATGATGCAGCTAACCGTTCCATGAAATTGGGAAGAACTTTTTTATATCTTGTAGTGTATGTAGGTGATCCATTAATGACAGAGAATAATGAGAACAATATTTCATCCATAAAGAAAGAGTTGAAAAAGGAATTTGAGATGGAAAATTTGGGATATCTTCACTATTACTTGGGAATTAAAGTGATTCAACCTCCAAAGTACATAGTCATCTCCCAAAAGTGAATTATAGAATTTTTTAAAAAATTTGGCATGCCTACATGAAATATTTTGTCCACTATGATATAATTGAATTTGGATCTCACATAAAAATAAGTGAATGAACTTAGTATTATACAACTTGTGCGAAGTCTTATCTACCTTACCACTACTAGACGACATATTTCATTTTTATTAGAATTGTTTCTAGGTTTATGCCAAAGCCTTATGAAGGATATTTCTCTACTACAAGAAGAGTTCTGAAACACTTGAAGGAAACACTATATTTTGGACTCAAGTATTCTAAGGTGGATAACTTTGGTTTGATTGAATATTGTAATTCAAAATTTTATGTGGAAAAAGAAAATAGAGTGTCAACTTTGACCTATCTCATGAGTCTTTTATTAGCAATTGTCCCTTGTAGGTCATGTGAACAATCAATTCTAGTAAATTCCACAACTAAGATAGAATATGTGGTAGTTATTGAAGCAACAAAGGAGATTATGTGGCTCAACTAAATACTTTAATATTTGCAAGATAAATGAGTGAATACTAATCCTCTTCTAGTTGATAATAATTTTTCAATCGACTTGGACAAGAATCACATATTCCATGATCAAACTAAGCACATAAACACAAAGTGTCATTTTATTTGATATCATGTAGATACCAATACTATTGATTTGATTTTTGCAAAAATGATGAAATTGCAAACATCTTCACAAAAGTGATTAGGGGAGAAAAGTTTTCAAAGTTAAGAATGGTGATTCAACTCCTAAACAACCATTTGGATTAAGCGGGAAAGGTTGAACAAATAATCATTCATGATTTTTTTCCTTGTAAATATTAGGAGAAATAGATGAATACATAAGAAGAGAAAAGATATTGGAATATGAAACCAAGAGTCACCTCATTGCATTAAATATGGTTTCACAATAATAGAATTTCATTGCAATGGATTTATTCCCTTATCATTACAAATAAATATAAAATATATAATTATTCATAAATTAAAATTAAATCTATAAATAAAACATATATGCAAAATTAAAATTAGGAAATATTCAAAAGTTTGATTTACTAGAAGAAATGGTATTGGAAATGATTATAAGTAGGGTTGAAATTAACATTATAAAATTTCTATTTATTATTTATTAGACTCTATCTACCTACAACAACTCAATGTTTATATTTTCCCATTCTTGTAACTAAGTATCTAAGAACGTTGTATTGAATTTGTAACTAGGTTTTGTCTTCATAATGTTTTACTTACTATTTATTTTACATATGTGATGTAAAGAGAAAATAAAATATATTGTTATTATTTTATACCATGGTTTTCATGCTCAAGGTAAATTTATTTATAGGTCAAACACCATTGAGTGCTTCTAGGGATTATCATAGATTCAAAAGTCATTAGATTCATTGTCATATGTAAAAGACCCCATTGGGCATCTTGTAACAAGTCAAAATAATTTATTTGAGTCGAAATTGTGTCAAAATATCCTCCAAGATCAAGTCGGCCTACAAGAGGACAAGTCGGCCTCATGAAGGGAATTTGTACCACTTGGAAGCCTATACACAAGTGCATTCAACCTCATTTGAAGAAGATACTCAAGACATTTGATCGATCAAGATAAAAAGTTTGATCATAAAGAGAAAGAGAATTTCAAGAAAGAAGTTGGAATCAAAGTTTTGGGTCTCTCTCTCTCTCTCTCTCATGTACAAAGAATTTTTGAGGCTACTAGCTTGAAATTATGGAAGTTGTTAGGTCAAAATTGTTGGATAAGTTTCTAGGTTGAAGGTGTAGGAGATGTTGGGGGTTGAAGGCTTGTATGTAGCTAGGGGTCAAAATTGCAGAGTAGTTGAAAGGTCAAAAATATGTTGCTAGAAGTTGTTTTAACTTTGAAGGAAATATCATTAATAAGGAAGGTTGACTTGGTCTTGGAGGGGTCTCTGTCTTTGGTCGAAGGTCTTGGAATTCACCATTTGAAGATTCTATAAGAAGAGAGGAGTGACTTGTGTGTTTTCCTCTCTAAGAGAGGTTTTGGACATGCCTGACATCCTATACTCTATGTCCATTTGTGTTATTGGTCTTCATAGTTTGGCATTTTATTGATGATAAGAAATCTATCATATTCAAAAATAAGAAGAAACTAATTATAAATACTACAAGTTGAAGTAAATAAGATCACAAGCAATTATTAAAGTAAAGAGAAATCACCCTAACCTAGTTGCAAAAGATTTCTCAACACATTGAAACATACCAAGTTGAAATCTTAAAAATTGGAGGGACTATCCTTGTCCCTCATGTACATAAGCTCTTGAATTTAGCATTCAATTAGGGTTGGGACTAAACCTTAGACTCAAATTCTCATTTTTCTTATTTTCCTTGGATTAC
The DNA here is from genome assembly GCA_000404065.3 of Pinus taeda. Classification (NCBI taxonomy): domain Eukaryota; kingdom Viridiplantae; phylum Streptophyta; class Pinopsida; order Pinales; family Pinaceae; genus Pinus; species Pinus taeda. The sequence continues at coordinate 165,847 of APFE030099489.1, read as the reverse complement.
AAATAATTGATAAAGGGGGATAATAAAACTAATAGAAATATATCTTAACCTTAGAACTTTTAAGAACCGAAGAGTTTGTATCTTTGTATCTTTGTGACCCCTCTTGATTCTTAATATATTTTAGATTAATCTGGACCTATATTTCTGTAAGACCAATTTCTATGGTATTGTTTGGTCAATTTAGTGTGTCCTAAATTGCTGCATTTAATTTTCAATCCGAGATTTGTAAGCTGACGAAGTGTGGCACACTATATGTGCAAGATAACCTATCTCTTACTTTTTTGTCGTTTTTAGTTTTTTTTTTTTGCACTACGGGTTTTTTATCTTAGTTGACTTCCTAATGTGAGATGGAAATTCTAAAAGACAAGTATGGATATAAATGTTCAAGGCGATGATGTCCTTTACAATGATTTCCCAAACTTCAAACTTCAACAAAGGGGTTTAAAACATGCAATGACAAAATTAATTCATAAAAGAAAATGAAAATGTGCCACTATACTAGTCAAACAAGCACTGAACTATTGATCATGAAACCCATTACCCTTGTTGCTGTCTAAATACAAAATAAATTGTACTCAAAGAAATTCAAAAATTGCAAGCAAATAAAGCTAAAAATCAAATTACATCAATTCATACTCTGACCCCTCGCCATTAGTCTCGCTATGGCTTTCGGAGGTAACTAAAAATGACATGAGTAATTCAACAACTAACTTGCAGAAAAATAAACTATTATCAAACTACACACTCATAGTTCAATCCCTTAGGAGGTAATTGATAATGAAATGAGTAATTTAATATCTAATCTAACTAATAAAGCAAATGTACAGAACTGAAATAAATAAAACAGTGCTGAGATTAAAAACTAGGAAAATAAATCAGCAGAAGGACAAGATAGATTCCATGTCATCAGTCATCATAAAACTATGTGCAAGTGCCCGGGCTGCCCACTGTAATCTGGAACAAAGACACTGATCAGTTAACAACAGTATAAAGCATGGAAAATTATGGAAAAAAATAAAACATTAATACCATAAGAAATGCAATATATACACATGAATAGCTATGGCATAATGAACATAAGAAATAAAGAATGAAACTAGATAGCAATAAACAAAACCTTGGCATGTGTAGGGGCCCTCTGCACAGTCCTCAGGCAACAGCTATTAACCATGAATTGAGCTTATAAACAAGGTCTTCTCATGTATTCAAAATACATTCATAACACAGAAATAAAGTCACGGCACAGTGGTTTCGTTAACAGTCAAAATTACATTACAAAGCTAGCTAATATGCATATGAGAACGCATTATTTATAACAGATGATGACATAACTACTTTCCTACAATCTGCGCTGACAAGAGACACGTAAACAAACATGTCCAGGAATCTAGCATTATGACTGCCGTGAAGATTAAATATTTGGACGGTGGCTATTGGATTCAGCTCATGGAGCAGTCCACAGGAATTGATTTGTCCCCTGAGATTTAGGAATGGACATGCAAGTCTTCAAGTGGTGAAAAAACAAAGTTTTATCACCATAGGACTCTTAGGTTGACCACCGGTTTTCCCCCCATTGACTATGGCCTCTTTTGATGAATTCAACTGAGCCAATAGGACTCGGTCCATGCCCACGTTGTTTTCAACTTGCCCATGTGGCTCGATTTGCCTGAAGACACCTGCAATATAGACTTTGATAAAACAGCTGCGAAAATTTGAGCTGGTTGTGGAAAGTGACAAGATTCTGCAGCTCATAAACAAAAATCTAGTTCAAATAGAAACACAAACACATAGTCAAGAAACCACTTTAAATTCTCTTTTTTTAACTAATATGCAATGATACTGATGACTTAGGAGGTTCAGATGAATGGAAAGAAGCTAGAAAAAGGTGTAGGAAAAATGCAAGTTTGAGACTCAACATACCCCCACTGAGAAGGTGGTGCATGTCCTCATGAAACCAAAATTTTGACTATCCCCCCTTCAAATCATATGTTCTGAAGCTTCTGCCAGTACATCCAGCCCTCTTCCTCTCTTTCTTGGTGTTGCTAACATCCTGGGCTTCTTCATCAAGCATCTGAATTTAAGATTGATCAGTGCTCTACTTAACTTTTTGCACTTTTTCTTCAATTTCTTTTTCTTTTTCTGCCAGAGCCCGAGGTGTAACATGCTATTATCGTGGATGATCTTGTCTAGTTTTCTATGCTATTTGAGTGCTTCATTTTAATTTTTAATATGTCTATTTAAAACCTCCAACTCAAAGACTTCTTGTTTCAACAATTGGACTAGAGCTTCTTGTGCTAGGTGAGGCTGAGTGGATGAAGTGATGGGACCCATGGCTGTCCTTTCTAAGGATTCTATGTAATCATACACCTATTGCTGCCTTGGATCTACTTTGGGTGTCGTTTTCCTTGGGCTGTCCCCAGAATGTTGTGGAGGAGAATTGACTTTAAAATCTTCTCGAAAGGGACTCATGTCAACATCTTGAGGGCTAGTTTCAACGTTTGGTTGAGAATGAGGTGGACTATGGCCAGTTAGAGTTTATTTAGGTGTTCCTCTTTCCAAATCAATAAAATGGGGTCCTTTCATTTGTGCTTTTCTCTATTTTCCCTTAAGCCTGCTACTTGTTCTTACATACTGTGGACTACCGTCTTCTTCCTTTTGTTTTTCTTTTCCTTTCTTTTTGGCCATAGTTGACTATTCCTGCAGGTGAACTAGTCTCTCAGAAAATACTTGATGGTCTTCTTCTGAGGAAGGGGTTTGATGCACAGCCTCAATGCTTCTTTTCTCTTTTGATTTTGTTGGCTTTTTTCCCTCGGTCTTTCCCTTCCTCATTTTATACAATCTTTCTTCTCTACTAGTTCTTTCAACTGTGTTAGTAGGAGTGCTTTGATTTTTATCACATATTCTCTTTCTTTTACTTCTTTTTGATGTACTGCCTTCAGGGGTTTCTTGGGGTTCTTCAAAGAAATTTCTAATTAAAAATTGCTCCTAGGTGTCCCTTTTCCCTTTCAATTGTTTTTCTATCAATATTTTCACGAGACCATGGTGATAAAAATGTGGTTCTACGTCCCCCAAATGCTTTTGGACGGTCACAGACATCTTTTTCAAACTTTTTAGTAAAAAATATGGAAGATTGAGGGTCTAGTTGTCTAGGAAATTCATCAACAGTCGTGTATGATACATGTACATTTCTCCAAACGTCCCTCACAGGTGATAAACTTTTGAATAACCAACAATAAACTAGCCCACTCTTCTTTTAAAGCATGGACATGAATTCCCTTTTTGAAAATAGTGACATCCATACCTGGGTTACATAGGATCACTCTCCAAGCTTCATCGCCAATGTTCTTGTTCTTAAACCAACATTCACTTCTTGGGGAAGTTCTGTAGTAGCTTCTATGGATGCCTCAGTCACTGTAAACTTGAGGTCCCCAATTTCCACTTCCAGTCTGTCAAAAGACCTTTCAAAATCCTTTGTAAGATCCTTATGGTAGCCTTTAAACTTTTGAATAAACCGAAGCCATTTTGCCTTTTTCAATATGTCCTTCACTTGCGGGTATCCTTCCATAAATTTGGGTCCCTCTGGTTCTGCACTCAACAACCGACCCATCCTTTCTTGTGTTATTTAAAACTTGTATGCGTGAGGAGGGTTTAGTAGAGATAAGACGGTTGAATTAGCGGAAATGAACAGGGTTTATGAGGGAGGCCAGTGACTGTAAGAGGATATCAGAGAATATGTACATGGAACGAAGTGGAACAGAGAACAAAATGTGGTGAAGGCTTATGTGAGCACGGTGGAAACGCGACCGTGAGGTCAATAGAACAATAGGGGCAGTGAAGTGCATTCAGCAGTATTTAAAATTGGGTGGCCGCAGAGTAGGCACAAGCACGTTTATGAAATGGCTGCGGATTTCGTATGGCTGAGAGAAGCCGTAGTCAAATCAACCACGTTCCATAATTACAGGTGGAATACCAAAGTATAGCCGAACACGAGTGAAGACTAGAGGCATGATTATAAAGCCGTTTAAAAATGAATGCAAGGATTATGCAGTAATCGTATAGAGATCGTTGAACGACTATGGAGTTATCAACACAATCATTGCATATTATGGAGCCATGGTTTATAACTATGTAAAGATGTTTTTGAATGCCATTCGAAATAAATTTTTACTCATACTTTGGAATTCTTGTCACTTTTCATTAGTCTTCAATTAGTTGCTCCTCATTGATACTTTTGAATGCCTCATGTGTTCATAATATGTCTTCATACCTGCACTTGGTTTTATGATTGTTGAACTAACATCTGACTGTAATTTTTTTTTTTTGAAAAACAGAGTGGTGGCTGCAGAAACACAACTGGCTGCGGAATCAGTGAGTAGCTGTGGAAACTGACTCTAGCTGCGGAAACTGACCCAACAATCTTATAACTGAATGAGATGTATAAACGATGACTGAATGGATGAAAATGGTCATAATTTTTTTTATTAATGGAATGAAATGAATGAAATGGAGTTGAAATGAAGTGGTGTTGAATGGAAATGAGATGTAGTGGAATGGAAATGAGGTAGAGTGGAATGAAAAATGAGAAAGAGAGAGAGATTTTCTTGGAAAACATAGGGTGTCAGGAGTTCCTGATTTTCACCCTGTGTTTTCTATATAATACTACCAATCAATGATTGGTTTTCAGGCTTATACATTTTTTTTTTTGAAAGTAAAAGAACAAAAGCTAGGTTGGTGGAGAAGAAGGATTCTTCTTCACCAGCCTTATTGCAGAATTATCTTGAAAGGTTTTCAAAAATTCCTCTTTGGAGAGTGGCTTATGATAGATCTTTAATCGGTGGCCATTCACAATAAGAGGAGTTTTAAATTCATCAATGGTCTTGATTCTTACTGCTCCATTGCTAAAGACTTTATCAATCTCATATGGCCAAGCCAATGAGTCCGAAATTTTCCTTTAAAGTCTTTAAACTTGGAATCAAATAGAAATGCCCAGTCTCCTTCTTGAAACTTTCTCCCTTTAATATATTTGTCATGCCACTTAGCTCTTTGATATTGAACTAGATCACTTCCTAGGATTTATTATTGTCTGATCTCATCTAGCTCATTCAACTGCTCCATTCTATGCTTTTGGGCCTCTGATAGATCCATCCCCAAATGAACTGCCATCTTGAAGGTTTTGACTTGGAACTCAATGGGGAGCAAGACTTCTTTCCCATAAACAAGTTCATAGGGAGAATGTCCTGTTGTATTTCTCCATGTAGTTCTGTAGGCCCACAAGGCTTCAGGAAGCCTTTATGCCCAATCTCTTCTATGTAGATGAACAGTTTTGGTGATGATGCTTTCAATAACTTTGTTTGTAGACTCGATCTGACCATTTCCTTGCGGATGGTAAGGAGTAGACCTTCTATGCTTGATTTTGTATTCTTCCATCAGCTTCTCCACCAAGTTGTATGTGAATTGACTTCCCTGATATGTCACAATTTCTCTTGGAACACTAAAGCGAGTAAAAGTATCCTCATAAAGAAAATTAACAACTGAATTTTCAGTAGCAGAAATTAATGCTTTGGCTTCTACCGATTTAGTGACATAATCAGTACAAACCAATATATACTTCTTTTGCTTAGATGGTGGATTAATAGGTCCAATGAAATCTAAAGCCCATTTTACAAAGGGTTCGATGAGTACCCATGGTTGCAATGGCATTTCATTTGAAAGGGTAGGTTTCCCTACTCTTTGGTAGCTGTCACACCTTTTGACATATTGTTTTGCATCTTTAAAAAGGGAAGGCCAAAAATATCCCAAAGAGAGAATTTTATAGGCTGTCCTTTTGTCAACAAAGTGTTTGTCGCATGGTTCATCATGACATGCCTTGAGGATGTCAGGCATTTCATCTTCCCTAACACATCTTCTGATCACAATATTTGGCCCTGTTCTAAACAATTCATTAGAAATCCATGAATATTTTGAACTCTCTTGAATAATGTTTCTTCTTTCACTAGGAAATAGATGTGGAGGTAGTTTCCCTGTAACCAAATAGTTAGCAATATCTACATACCAAGGGGTTTTTGTAGCTATTGCAAATAAATACTCATCAGGAAACTTATCCTCTATAGGAGAATCTTCTTTAGCATTTGGAATCCTAGACAAGAAATCAGCTACTGCATTTTGTTTTCCTGGTCTATCCAACACAGTAATATTGAATTCCTGTAAAAGTAGGAGCCATCTTGTAACTCTGTCATTAGTAACAGGTTTGTTCAATAAATATCTAATTGAAGAATGATCAGTATGGATAAAATTTTCATAGCCTGTTATATAATGTCTAAACTTATTGTTTGCATGAACAACAACTAAGAACTCTTTTTCAGTCACAGTATAATTCAACTGAGTGGGAGTTAATTTTTTTCTGGTATAGTAAATGGCATAAAGAACTAAATCCTTTTGACCCAACACAACCCCTAGAGCTGTATTTGAAGCATCTGTAGAAATATGGAAAGGAAGTTTCCAATTTGGTCCTCTCAAGATGGGTGCTTCAGATATTATTGTTTTCAAAGTTTCAAATGTTGCTTGACAATCAGGATCCCATTTGAATTCACAGTCTTTTGTAAGCAATCTGAAGAGTGGAGATGCTATTTTAGTAAAGTTTTCTAAAAATATTCTATAGTATCCAGTAAATCCTAGAAAACTTCTAACATCTCTTTGGCAATTTGGAATATGCAACTTCGAGATGACTTCAACTTTTGATCTATCAACTTTAATCCCATCCCCTGAAATATGATATCCTAAAACAATACCTTCAGTAAGCATCATAAAACATTTTTCATGGCTTAATGAAAGGTTTGTTTCTTTACACCGTACAAGTACTTTTTCCAAATTTCCTAATGCTTCTTCAAATGAGTCACCATAAACTGTAAATTCATCCATATAATCCTCTACACAATCATGAATTAGATCATAAAAAATTCCTAGTACTGCTCTTTGGACTGTTGCGGGTGCATTACATAGCCCAAAAGGAAGCACTAGATAGGCAAAAGTCCCCCATGGACAGGTAAATGTGGTCTTATCTTGATCCTCAGGTGCTACTTGAATTTGGTTATAACCACTAAAACCATCCATAAATCAAAAGTACTTTTTGCCTGCTAATGTATCTAATACTTGATCAATAAAAGGCAAAGGAAAGTGATCCTTCAAAGTTGCTTTATTCAATTCCCTGTAATCAATGCATACCCTCCATTTACCATTATTTTTAGGTACTATAACCAAAGGAGAAACCCATCAGCTATCTGAAATTGGATAAATGAAGTTTACATTGAGCAGTTTCTTGAGCTCTTCTTTCACTATCTCCCTAACATTTGGATTCATCCTTCTTTGAGGTTGTATGGTTGGTCTACTATTTTCCTCAATATAGATATGATGGATGCAAGTCTTAGGATCAATACCTTTCGTATTTGTATACTCCCATGCAAATGCAGTAGAATGTTTTTGCAAGATTTTGGTTAGTTCTTCTTGTTGTGACTTTTCCAAATTTTTGTTGATATTTAATGTTTTACCTGGAAAAATCTCAATGGTAGAACTATCGAACTCTTCCATAGAGTACAGAGACATTTGTCTTGATCAAAAATATTCAATGTCTGAATCCAACTGAATTTGTGTGGGGTCATATTCTGAGGATGTCTCAAAATTTTCTAATGTGTTCAGAATTTGACTATCCTCACTGATTTCAGAAATGGTAAAGACAGGTTGTATAGTTTCTTCATCATCAACCCATTCATTGTCTCCTACTTCTGTGACTGCTTTTGGTGGAGGATACAAATTGAATTTCTTTGTCGAATTACCATTAGAAATGTACATACCCCCAGATCTACAACTAATGAAAGCATCAGTTGTGGCTAGCCAAGGTATTCCTAAAATAAGTGGGTGCCCTTCTAGATTACTCTTTGGAGTAAAAATCATAAAATCTACTGGATACTCCCAAGAATCTAAGGAGACTGAAATATCTTCTAATACACCATCTGGTTTTATAATTGATCGATCTGCAAGTTGCAGTAAAGTAGGTGTAAAGAGGAGTTTAGGAAGTTTAAGCTATTCCATAGTCTATCTACTCATAATGTTGATAGCAGCCCCTAAGTAAATCAATGTATTTGGAATTTCTATCCCATTTATATGTGTCTTGACAATTGGACTACCTAGATCTACATTCTTCTGCATGGTAATCTTTCCCATCATGATATCTGCAATTTTTCCTACCAGGTGGATTCTTCTTGTATCTCTTGGTTTCCTTCCTGGTCTTTTGAGACTTAACTCCCTTATTGTTTTTGCTAGAATAGGAATCTCTCTAATGGCTTGTAGCAAGGGAATCTTGATACAAACATTCTTTAATTCATCTAGAAAATCATAGTTGGGCAACAAGATTTGTTTTTCCACCCCTTTATCAATTTGTAATCTTTCAGGGAAAGGAGGTGTGGATGAAGATGCAGGTTGCTCAACTATAGGAGTTGTGGAGGTTAACTTTTCTTTCTCTTTTTGAATGTTTGAGTTTTGAAGAGATGCTTCCTCAGAACCTTTATTGACTTTAAGGGAGTCTTCCTTGGAGGTATCTTGCTCTTGGACATCTACAAAAGGTCTTTCTAAAACTCTACCAGACTTGAGTTGTACATCATTGAGAGGAACAATAATATAGGTAGGAAATTGTTGTCCTTCTATCATGTAAGTATTCTGAGGATTTTTATTGTTAGGATTTGGCAATGGCTCAGAGGGTAGTTGATTTGTCTTCTGTTGAAACGAGAGCATGAGTTGAGGATTTGGATTTTGTTGAGGAGGTTGTTGTTGAGGAAATGGCAATGAAAGTTGTGGACTTTGATTTGGAAGTTGTGGAGTTTGTTGAAAAGATGGAGGAAATTGATAAAATTGAGCAAATATCCCATAAGGATTCTCCATACCTTGTACCCATGATTGATATGGATTTTGAGGTTGGGGCCAAGGTTGTTGCCAAGGATTCCAATTTGGTGGGGGTTGAAAATTCATAGGGTTATTAAACCGTTGAGTTTGCTTCCCCTGCCAAGGTCATTTTGCAACAAAACAGAGATATTCTACTGAATTTGGGTCTTCTTGAAAGACAGCTTTGAGTCCAGGAATTGAAGGAAAATCCTTGGTCTCATGATTCTCTAAGAAAATCACACATGTTTCTACAACTTTTGCATCCAAGGGGCATTCCCTTAGAGCATGTTTCTTCCTACATTTCGGACAAAAGATGGCTAGAGCATCAATTTATGCTTTCTGCTTGTTTTGAATTTTAAGGGTGTCTAGTTGTTCACTAAGGCTCCCCAAGATATCAGTTTTGAATTCATCAAGCATATTACCAATTTCTGCCCTACTTACTGACCCAGTTGCAGATTTGTTTGCCCTGATGAGAGAAGGATCTCTAGGCCATTTTCCTGTCTTAGATTTTCCTCTCGAGAGATGGACACATAGTTCTGCTATGTCATGAAGTAGTAGTTCACCAAATGTCTCCTTTCCCCATCATGTTTAAAATATATATCCATTCATCTCTGACAGCTTTCAATAAAAGGGCTTTCAATGTTTCCTCATCTAAGTTGCTCATCTTTGCTCTCTTTAAGTTGTATTGAAACCTTTCAAGTAAGTCCTCCAAGTTTTCATCTTCTTTTTGTACCATTTTGATACCTCATCCTTGTGATTGGTGGGCATGCAATAGTCCAGGTATCTATCCAAAAATGTTTGTTTCATATAATTCCAAGTCCTAATAGATTGGGTGACTAATCCCATGAACCATTTCAAAGCGGCTCCCTTCAATGTTGAAGGAAAGAGTTTGAGTTTTTGAGAGTCTGCCATATAGTCATAGGTTTGGCACATGACCTCAAACTCAAACATAAATGTTTTAGGATCCTCACTTCGCAATCCATAAAAGTTGGGGAGGACAGATGGTGAGATGTTTTTCATCGTTGTATGAGTTTCCACATCAACTATAGGGAATCCAAACGAGTTGTCTCCTTCCATATTTCTTCCATTATTACCTCCACCTCCACCATTGTTGCCTCCATTATTTCCTCCTCCCCTACCTCTACCTCTACCTCTGAATCCATCTACTACTTCCTTTGTCATGATAATTTCTTCAGAGTCCTCAGAGTCCTCTAGTTCTTCTATCAAGGGAGTATGAGAGGGAGTTTCTTCCTTTTCTTCTTCAGGTGATTCTACTTCTTTGATTACAATATGCTCTCCTATAGAAGTAAAGAAATGGTCTTCTTCTAAATTAGATTTGGTAGATAGTGTAGGAGAATCCTCTAATTTAGCTGCTGCTCCTAGAATTCCAGGGATCTTAAGGCTAGAAGTAGATGGTGGTGAGTCTTGTCTATGCCTCGAAGAAGATGGAGTTGTGAAAATCGAACTCTTGGCTCTAGCTATAAACCTTCCCCTAGAATCTCTTGCTCTATGCATGTCATTTTTTTTATTTTTATTTTTAAAGTTGGGCTAATAATTCTCTTTTTGATCTTGCAGGTCACACTAGGTTGAAGAAGAGAGCATACTTAAGAAATTATTGAACCAATAACTCTCTTTTCTGATCCTCCAGATCACACTAGGTGCAAGAGGAGAGCATACTTCAAGAATTTATCAATTTTACCCTTCTTTTTATTGATTTTTTTTTAAGAAATTGGCTACCTAGTTACACTTCCCTGGCAACGGTGCCAAAATGTTTGGTCAATTTAGTGTGTCCTAAATTGATGCATTTAATTTTCAATCCGGGATTCGTAAGCTGACGAAGTGTGGCGCACTATATGTGCAAGATAACCTATCTCTTACTTTTTTGTCATTTTTAGTTTTTATTTTATTTTATTTGTGTTGGGGGTTTTTTACCTTGGTTGACTTCCTAATGTGAGATGTAAATTCTAAAATACAAGTATGGATATAAATTTTCAAGGAAATGATGTCCTTTACAATGATTTCCCAAACTTCAAACTTCAAAAAAGGGGTTTAAAACATGCAATGACAAAATTAATTCCTAAAAGAAAATGAAAATGTGCCACTATACTAGTCAAACAAGTAGTGAACTATTGATCATGAAACCCATTACCTTGCTGCTATCTAAATACAAAAGAAACTGTACTCAAAGAAATTCAAAAATTGCAAGCAAATAAAGCTAAAAATCAAATTACATCAATTCATACTTTGACCCCTTGCCATTAGTCTTGCTATGGCTTTCAGAGGTAATCATAAACAACTTGAGCAATCTCATATCTAATTTGCAGGAGAATAAACTAATATCAAACTACACACTCATACTTCAATCCCTCACCATTAGTCTCACTATGGCTTTCAGAGGTAACTGAAAATGGCATGAGTAATTCAATAACTAACTTGCAGAAAAATAAACTAATATCAACCTACACACTCATACTTCAATCCCTCAGGAGGTAACTAATAATGACATGAGTAATTTAATATCTAATCTAACTAATAAAGCAAATGTACAAAATTGAAATAAATAAAACAGTGTTGAGATTAAAAACTAAGAAAATAAATCAGCAGAATGACAAGACAGATTCCATGTCGTCAGTCATCATAAAACTATGTGCAAGTTCCTAGGCTGCCTACTGTAATATGGAACAAAGACACTGATCAGTTAACAATAGTATAAAGCATGGAAAATTATGGACAGAAATAAAACATTAATACCATAAGAAATGCAATATATAAACATGAATAACTATGGCATAATGAACATAAAGAAATAAAGCATGAAACTATACAGCAATAAACAAAACCTTGGCATGTGTAGGGGCCCTCTGCATAGTCCTCGGGAAACAACTATTAACCATGAATTGAGCTTATAAACAGGGTCTTCTCATGTATTCAAAATACAGTCATAACACAGAAATAAAATCACGGAACAGTGGGCTCGTTAACAGTCAAAATTACATTATAAAGCTAGCTAATATGCGTATGAGAACGCATTATTTATAACAGAGGATGACATAACTACTTTCCTACAATCTGCGCTGACAAGAGACACGTAAACAACCACGTCTAAGAATCTAGCATTATTGCTGCCGTGAAGATTAAATATTTGGAGGGTGGCTGTTGGATTCGGTTCATGGAGTAGTCCACATGTGTTGATTTGTCCCCTAATATTTAGGAACGGCCACGCAAGTCTTCACGTGGTGAAAAAATAGAGTTTTATCACCGTAGGACTCTTAGGTTGACCACCGCTTTGCCCCCAATTGACTATGGCCTCTTTTGATGAATTCGACTGAGCCAATAGGACTCTGTCCATGTCCATGTTGTTTTCAACTTGACCATGTGGCTTGATTTGCCTGAAGACACCTGCAATATAGACTTTGACAAAACAGCTGCGGAAAGTTGAGCTCGCTGCGGAAAGTGACAAGATTCCGCAGCTCATAAACAAAAATCTAGTTCAAATAGCAACACAAACACATAGTCAAGAAACCACTTTAAATGCTCTTTTTTAAACTAATATGAAATGATACTGATGACTTAGGAGGTTCAGATGAATGGAAAGAATCTAGAAAAAGGTGTAGGAAAGATGCAAGTTTGAGACTCAATAGGTATAAATAATTATCTGTGAAGAAAAAGAGTCGTTTGTAGTATATAAGAACAAAAATAGTGAGATATTAAAGGGATATAATTATTCTTGCATGCAAATCATATGTGACATTGGGCTCATCGTAATATAACATTTTTCTCTTAATTTTGTTACATGTGCAATTGAAGTAGTTTTTTTTCTTTTTTCGAATCAGCATAACAAATAGGAAGTCTCGTGTACATTTTTTTAATCTAACTAATGCTATGAAATATTTATATATTAATAAAAAAATTACAATAAAGGATCATTACAAAATTACATTACAATAGGCTTCCAGTCCTCAAGAGAGATAACAATCCATTTCAATGTTTTTCATACAAATTTCAAAGGAAGTTTCAATTACATTAGGGTTATAAAGAGCCTAGTTACACAAATTCAATGAAAAAGTCCAAGGAAGAGGTAGAATTTATACAATAGTAAAAATACAAAAATAGGAGAGAGCATTCACTCATTTAGTTCTTTGTTCGTTGTTGTTTCCATGGTGAGATTGTTCCTAGTGTGTTTATGTGATAATAGAGGAGACTTTGATTACTAATCATTTGAATATTTGGGGAATTTCTACAAATGAGTGTTGAGAAGCTTGAGTGGATGCATCCATAGAATAGAAGGAGGTAGTTTTGGTTGAAAGGAGAAACAATAGAAGAATAATTTCTTTGATTCTATTCTCTAGAACTCAAATACATCAATGATGGAATACTAGGGTGCTCACAAAAAAAATCAATTTTCATGATTTTCAATTGCTAAAATCAATTTTAATTGTCATTGGATTTTAATTTTCATAAAGGTCCATCAATTGATTTTGCAATATATTAACACTTTCTTCATATATTTCCACTATTTGTCTTGTTCCATGGAGCATTTTGCAATCCATGCTAATAGGTTTATGTAGGTCCCTTTGTCATCTAACTATAGGTGTGGGCTTCTAGATGGGGCTTTTGTTCATGCCACACATTAATAAGCATGGAGAAGGGTTAATACTACAAGATCCATTGATTTGACTCATCCATAGCCAATGGATGATGAAATCTCATTCTACAATTAATACATGAATCTCTACACTTAATTGAAACACATGAGGTTGGACATGAGACCCCTAGAGTACAATGAATGAGAAAGTATAAATCAAAGTCAAAACCAATCGAACCAAAGGAAGTGGCATTCCTAGAGAGTGATCGAAGACCCACCCATAGATGAGAACCCTTGTCACTATTGACTATAATAGAGTCAATTCATTTTGGGAGGAAAGATGATGAGTGTTATGGAGGGAAATTCTAAGTTTGAGTAGGCTTAAAAAAATGAATTATAGTTGAGCCAAGAGGATAATCCAAATTTTTATCAAATTTGTGACCCGTAGTATAGATATCGAATTCATCCCATCCATATGATTATGAGGGGTTCTTGAGGATGGTCGGAAGGCCTTTTTGGCCATCCCCATTTGAGACCATGGCACTTATCCATGTCTTGACCCATTGTAAGACTTGTGTTAATTCCATAAATTAGTTTCAAGGGCAGTTTATGGGATGATTTTTCATATACCTTAGTGTTGATTAATAAAATCCACATTTTCTCTTTTGTCGCAAGGTTTGGTAACTAGTCCAATTCCTAGTTATGGTTCTTGGGGATCTAAAATATTTGAATCAAAGCTATTTTTCTCATATAAAAGATGGTCCAACAAATATTTCAACTAGTGGTTTTGTGAGGCTAAACTAGAGAGAAGATATATTATGATTAGCATTAAGCCCCCAAGAACTATTAGTTTTGAGGCTTCTATGCTATTTTCAAGTTTTAGTCCCTATAATGAAGGATACAATTTTTTTGCACTGTTAGTGTTATCCATAATAACTCCTAGAAATAATTTTTAGTTTGATTAGTCATTTTAGATATAGTTTTTCACCATTTCTCTTTGTATCTATCTGTTTCTTTTCTGAAAGAGGTTATTGCTCTTTGCATTTGGAGATTAAAGGAGGAAAAAAAGGTCCAGTTTAAATTGTTTTGGATAAATTCCCATGTTCTCTAAAACCCATTTCTTTCACAGATCCCATTTCATCCTTTTTCTTTTAACTCTAGCCATTCCATTCATTATTATTATTTCAATTCTAGCTGCATTAACCCATTTCCAACTCTAGCAACATTAATATTTCAATTCTAGTTGCATCCCATTTAACACTAAAGAATCATACCGCAATCCTTTTTAAAGGGTTGGGACCCACAAACCATATCTATATCAGACCCTTCCCTTTTGTGATACAACAACCACCTATCTCCCTTTTCCTTTTTGTGATTGTGATATCGCATATCGTAAAGTTCCTCCTCTGTTGATATCGCAAGTTCCACCTGCTGATTGCAATATTTCCTCCCCTATCGATTCCGATAATTCCTTCCACCATCGATTGTGATATCGCAATCAGGGATTGCATAGTCATAAGTCACTTCTCCACCAAATTCCCTTCCAAATTGCGATTGCAACGTGTGAGAACCCTCCTAGGTGAAATATTTTATGTGGTGCATTCTATAAAGCGTCACGTTCAGAACATCAGGAAATTACTATAAATTAATGTTAAAGGCCCCTCCTCTGCTTTATAATAGTGATATTGTTAACCACCCTTATGGGTGCAATAATTTATGTGACATGTTGTATTAAAGTTTCGCGTTTGGAGAGTCAGTGAACACTATGAAACATGGTAAAAAGCCCCTTTCCTATATTTTGATTGCGATAACAACAGATCCAGAACAATGACCTAGATTGATTCATCTTGGAACAACAACCTAGATCAATGAACACTAAAATATCCATTTCTCTTCTGCTCAGTGGGACACCGAGGGTATTTTTCAACGTCTATCTAGGAGAAAATTCATAAAATAGAATGCATTGAAAGGTGCGACATCGAGACATAGGTGGGACAATGAGACACAGTGAGACAATGAGACACTCTCAGCATGTTTTAATCAACAAACAACACAGGAGGATTCAAAGGGCCAGATATTCTAAATTTCCAAAAATACAGTGCCACCACTTCAAGAAATTTTCTTAACTTATTGTAAAAGTTAGGTTATGTTTAAGTGACTCTTATTTCTATTCAAACTCTCTTAAAACATAAAATACATGTGAAGGCTCAATGTTTTATTCATAAAATAGGATTAGATCTCTTAGTTGTTGATCGAATCTAGCCTAGGTGGCAGATTTTTTAAAGGATATCTAACTCTATATATGTGTAGTTTCTTGACTTTCAAGGGGGGGATCAATAATGTGGGAAGACCAAATTTTTTATATTTTTCAGTTAATAAAAATACAATTTACAACAATACTCTATTTTCAGTTTCATCCTATCATTCTCTATGTTGTTATCAGTTTTCATAGCTTATTTGATTACTTGGAATTCAATGTTATATTTCTCCAACTTCCTTTAATTTTGTTCTAATTACTGTAAATGTCCATATTCACATTAGTAAACCAAAGATGCCTCAGATTCCACAAAATAGTGTTGTTTGTAATTGATTTTCCTTAATTAACTCCATGCCTAATGGTGGTTGTTCTCACATTCTTTCACCTGCAAAATCACATGAAACACAAAGTTAGTCATTCGTATTTTTGAGCTTATCATAGTCAAATTTTTAAGTATATTGAGAGAGCCCTCTCAGATTCGAAGGGCTAACTTCTAGTTAAAAGTTGGTTTGAAATAGTTACTCTAGGTTGAATGTTGACACAACCCAACCCTTTCGAGCCTAGTGATAAAAGTTAGTGTATACCCCTAGGTTCTAAGCACATATGTATAGTTGTGTCCCCTAGGGTTGAGGATAGCCCACCCAACCCCCCTAACCTACTATGCATGGATTTTGTAGTTATAATCAATCTCTTGAATAACATATGACCTCTCCATTTTGGCTTTTAGTATGGTCTTTAATGAAAATAACCTTGATAACATAAAAATTAATGATCTTTTGTTAATAAGAGTTATATATCAGCTCATGAGAAACACCATTAAAATAAACCTATGAAAATACTAATGTAATACAAAGCACATTGAATGATATACATACCCTCAAATTGATGAATGGAAACATAAATTGAATCTATAAATGCACAAGGATGATGATTCAAGAAGGTGATTATGTCATATCTATTGATATAGAAAGGGATACTATGGAGTTATAACTAAAGTAAGATCTAATCAATAAACCAGTAGAACATTTCTAATCAAATATATCATCCATAAGGGGTTTTAATAACCCTAAAACACATATTGTTTGGAAATCTCAAAAACAACCTTATCTAGAATGTTAAACAAATTGGTTTAATTTATTTATCAAATGATTTATAGCTATAATAAAGAAGGTTAATTGCCTTCAAAATACTCTTTTTAATTTTTCCAAACTATTACCATAAGAATGCTTCTAAAACATTTTAATATAAACAAATAACATCCATTATAAATATTTCCATTTTCTAATATCCTATTACTTGTGAAACAAGATGAATGATGTGAGGACATTGACAATAAACCATTCGATTAAGTTGAACTTGTTATTGACCTTGTCTAATCTTATGGATACCTTCACTTTTATATGTACAATATTTACATCATCACCTTAACTGAAACTCTTAGTTTCATGTCAATGCAACTCATCACACCAAGCCTCACAATGTGTATGGACATATGAGATGTTCATATGGACAACACTAAGGTTTTTCATCTTAACCAACTATATTCTTATAACGGTAGAGATGTTACTCTGATATTCATAAAATAAAATTAGAAAACAATAAATGAAGCTTGTAGTGTTGTATGGATATAACAAGTGTCATGAATATTATGATTATTATAACAAAATAGTTGATTTGGATTTAAACAGGAACACAACAAAACACAAAAATACCCATATACACAGAGATGCAGTGAAAATAATACTTCGTTCCATTAATATCAAAGAACTGAAATATGCATACAAACAGAATGGAAATAAGACTAGGTTGGGTGATGGTAGTTTATCTATGAGAAGAGATGTGGTGGCTACATGCCTCTAAACCGTGTTACAACGAGGCTCAAAGGCCTATTTATTATTGGTAAACAATGGAAAACCCTAAACATCTGAAAACCTAACCTTAGGATATGAAGCGCCAAAATATGGGCCCCATTTGGGTAAATTGGTACATCAACTTCCTGGGGTTGTAACTATGGCATATGATCTCCGTTTGATGCATACAATACCTCGTTAGAAATATATGTGATTACTACAGCTTTCAAGTTTCCAACATGGTGATAGACCCATGTTGGCCCTTGTTTTCCCAAAAAACATTGTTTAGGGCCTCAAAATGGCCCCAGAAGTTTAGGACCCGAAAAACTACCAAAAATAGTAAATTGTCCTACAATTAAGGAAACTAAAAAACTGAAAGAAACAATGGTGGGGGTCTAAGTGGCATAGATGGATGGCCACCAATATCCACCTGGATCATTCCTGCCCCTTTAGGAAGAAATGGTCCCCATTGCATTGAGTGCCTCCATGAGATGGGGAAACTTCTGCTGAACTTGGTCCCTGGTGAGATGTTCTGCAATCTTTGATGTGTCTAGTAATGGTAGGAAGCATGGTCGAGGGCATTCCACATTCAACACTCGGTTTTTAGGCCAAGGACTGGGGGAATGATGCACTCCAAAGGAAAGTCTCCCACAACCTTGGCAATGGTGTAAGGACCATATCAAAGTGGTATGAGCTTCTGATGGGCTCCGATAAGGCATTCTTTCTACAAATGAAACCAAACTTTGTCACCCACCTGAAACTTGTGTGGCACTTGATGTTCATCGTGTTGTTATTTGTACTCGACATTTTCCATAATGGAGCAACGATATATCGTCTCGTTGGGTAGAGGTGCTCTAGGAGTCAAATTGAATGAATGCTTGACTTGATAGTGCGAAGGTACCCCTGTGGGTGAGGAGATGTCCCCGTATTTTTTCATGACTGTATCCACCTGCTTCTGCTGCATGGAGGAACCCTTCCCGGGGGCCATGTATGTGGTTATGACCTTCCCCTTACTTTGAGAGTGAACCAAAAAGAAAATAAATTTCCTAGTCTGGGAGATGATCTTACTATATTTCTTAGTAAAGATCAAAGAGGTGGTGTAGGTGGGGCTACCTCCAGTCTCTTGTATAATGTATTAACCAAAGAAATAATTGCATAGAAAGATCTACACTTATATACAGCATCTCACTTCCACCAGTATGGTTTTCCTAACAATACATCACAAACGTCGAGAGGAGCAACATCATACAATACATCATCTGTCAAGGGCTTGATGTTGTAGGGAAGGTGGCACTGCTCGCTGACTCAGAGACTTGTCCTTGGTGAAGCCACACAATGTTGTATGGTTGTGAGTGTGGTATGGTTAGTAGGCCCAACCACTTAATGACCTCTACTGAAATGAGGTTCTTTTGGCTACCACTTTTGACAATGAATTGCAGCGACGAACCCTTCACCCACATTTGTGAGTGGAAATGAGTCTCCCCATCCTCTTGATCTTCAGGCTCATTCTTTTAGATCTTGGTGGTGGCAAAAATGGATATGGGCTTTGCATCAATAATATGCTTCCCTTTTTCATTCCACTTGTCGAGTTTTAACTCAGGGATGGAACATGCATCTAACTCTGAAGCCTTCAACTTGGCCACCAATGACTACTTGTCCCGACACTCATTTGTGTTGTGAGTGGGGCTCTTATGGAACTCACACCACTTTCATGTGTCCTCATTTGACTTCATGGTGGTTTTCTTTTCTTGTAGCTTCAATGGGTTGTCTTGGGTCACTACGCCTTGGCTTTCTCCTTTTTTCTTTGGATTCAAAGATCGAAAGTCTTGCTTCTTTTGTTTAAACTTATGCTTGACCTTGACAACATATTGGTGCATCGTTCCAAGTGAGGAGTTGTCCAAGAAATCCATCTCATCCTAGATGTACTTGTGTAGGAAGTCATGGTATTTGAGTACCAAATTCCACTTAAAATCCTTTATACCAAACTTTGTGTGAATGGTATTAACAATATTGGTAAACTCTTTCACGTCTTGGTCCCTTCCCTGCCATGACATGGTCCACTTTATGCATTTATTCTCATAGCTTTCGACAAGGTAGTATTGCTCCTTTATGGCATCCCAGAATGAATTCCAAGTATGTGTGGCTAAAAATATTGAGACTGTACTTTCATCCTTCTACTCGCAGTAGGTTTCCCACCAATCCTTGACGTGGGGGGCAACTTTGAGAAGTGAAAAAATGATCTTTTCCTCACAGGAAAAATCATGAATAGAAAAATATCCTTCTAGCAGATTTAACCATTTATTTATGACATTCACATCTATTTGACCCTCAAATATGGGAAGGTCAAAGTTAACTTGTACCTTGAAGGGTGTGTCACTTCCAGAGTAGCTGCTGGAAGTAGATGCGTCACTCCTGGGTAACCGCTGAAGGATCTTGGAATTTTCCATCCTCACATTCCTTTTATGCTCAAGGGCTTCTTCGAGAATTTTTTTTATAGGATCTCCTACCCTCTCGTCTTACTTTTCCTCTGCCATGGGAGGCTATCAGTATTTGTGAGGTTGGTCTTGAAAAGGTTTGACCAGTTCAATCCCTAACTCCTTATATCTCGACGTCATTGAGGACATGCAAAGAAAAATAGAGAAAGAGTAGACCACTCTGATACCACTAATCTAGATTTAAACAAGAATGCAACAAAATACAGAAATACCCATATACATAGAGATGCAGTGGAAATAATACTTCATTCCATTAATATCAAAGAATTGAAATATGCTTACAAACATAATGGAATAATACTTGTTTGGGAGATGGTAGATTATCACTTAGAAGAGATGTGGCGGATACATGCCTCTAAACTGTGTTATAATGAGGCTCAAAGGCCTATTTATTATTGAGAAACAATGGAAAACCCTAAACATCTGAAAACCTAACCGTACGATATGAAGCACTAAACTATGGGCCCCGTTTGGGTAAATTGGTACATCAACTTCCCAGGGTTGTAATTTTGGCATAGATCTCTATTTGATGTGTGCAATACCTTGTTAGAAAGATCTATCTGAGGAATACAACTTTCGAGTGTCCAACATCGGTCTATGACCCATGTTGGCCCTCACTTTCCTAAAAAACATTTCTTAGGGCCTCAAAATGGCTTTGGAAGTTCAGGACCCGAAAAACTGAAAGAAACAATGGTGGGGGTCCAAGTGGCATAGGCTGGTGGCCACCAATATCCACCTGCATCAATAGTCTTCCCAATTAATAATGTTTTTCTTCAGATGGTTATGATATTTGAAAGTAGTGACATATTATTTATTATTTTATAAGAGGTATACTTCTCGCATTCATGTTGGCCGTAGTGTTCAAACTCCAGAAATTTAACTGTAAGCTTTATATATATGACTGTTTGAGTTATTTTATCATTATTTAGATATTTTAGTATGATAAAAGATATTATCAATATATATATATACATTAGAAAATTTATTTCCAAAAGTTAATACTTTAAAATATGCTGATGGTGATCACGACAATGAAGGAAACAACGACAACAATGGTCGTGGATGACGATGACAACAAGAACGACGATGAAGATGACAAAGACAGTAGCGACAACGATGACAAATGATGACAACGATGACATATTATCAAAATAGATATATTGGCTATAAATTGTATTTTGATAATTCCTCCCCAAAAATTTAGAATTTAAATAAATATTTAGTATAGTGGTTAATTTATATAATACATTTTATTTGGAAAAAATCCAACTAGAATTTGAGTTAAACACCTTCTAATACAAAAGCAGTTAAATGACTAATAATAACTCCCTGAAATTTAAAAAAATTATTAGATATGATAATGATGATGATGACGATGATGATGACAATGTTGATGATGATGACAACGGTGATTTAAATAATTTTGATGGTGGTAATGGAGGTGACAGATGATAATAATGATGAAAAAATTGATAAAGATGTCGATAACGACAATGATGATGGTGATAGTGGAAACTATGATGATGGAAATGATGATGATAGTAGCGAGGGTGTCGAGGAATGATTATGATGATGACAACAACGAAAATGATCGATACAATGACAATGATGACAACGATAGTGGAAACTATTGTGGGAATGATGGTAATGATGATTATGACAATGAAAATGATGACGATGGAAGTGGTGATGACGAAGATGATGATGTTGATATTGACAAAGATGACATCAATGATGGTGATAATGATAATGGCATTCGCGTAATTTATGATGACAACAATAACTATAGTGATGATGATTATGATGTCGACGACGATGATAATAATGATGATGATGGCATTGGTAACTAGGATGATGGGGATGATGTTTATGATAATTATGATCACATGATGATGAAGATGAAAACGAAGAAAATGATGATGACAATGAAAATCATGGAAAGGATGGGGAACATTATGATAAATTTTCTAAGATCAACATAGTTTTGTTGGGTTAAAAGGTTGAGAAGGTTGGTAGCGTGAAAAATATTTTGAAATTTAGGTTTAATCCGAGTATAATATGGATAATCTAAGAGAAAATTATTTTTATCTTCAACTATATTAGTGTCACAAAGGTGATATATTTTTTCATCCCATGGTGTTTTAGGAATTGAAAAATGCCAAGTTTCACTATGGGGGTTGTGAAAAATTGTTATTATTTTAACAATGTTTATAAAATTATTTACTCTAGTCAAAATACAAACATATTTTTGAGTTCCAGATTTTGGATTGATCATCTCTTTATAGTATCTTGGATTCATTTTTACTGACAACTATTTATCAAACCCCAACTTTTTTTTTGTACTAGTATTTTCAATATTATTCTTATTATGCACAATGATCTCCTCTTTTGTCCTTCAATGGTTTAACCCAGATTGAGCACCCTTATGCCATCTCCACTTTTTCTTAATGTGGTATTTCCTTGATTTAGAAGAAATTTTAGTAAACCTTTTGTCTTCCATGTTGTTTAAATTTTTCTCATACATAAGATACCTAGTCATAGCCATGATTTCAATTGGGGAAATATGTGCTTCGATGAGGATGATAGGATAGGGTATATTTCATTTAATATTGAGATTATTAATTATAAAAAAAAATTGGATGTGTTCTATCTTCCTCAATGACTCTCTAGAGATATTTCATCCCCAAACATCACATCCATATAAAATAATAGGGATAAAGGTAATCTCAAAGAGGAGTTATTTTAAAATCCCATGAGGTCTAGACTAGAGGTTTTTTGTGGCGTGTAGTCTCCATCGAGTCACATATTTAAATAACATGGGGAGAAGTTGATGACGAGAATCACCTATGGGGGATGAAAACTGTTCATAAAGCATCCAAGCACAATGTTGAAAATATTGTCCCATAGGAAGAGATATTTTTCTTCCATCTAATAATGGAGTTGGTCCCACTTTAAAGTCAACCTAGTTTGAAAAAAAAATCGTAATACAACAAAACTCTAAAAATAAACCCATCTTACTAAATTATGTTCAAGTTTGTCAAAATATTTTATTAATTATATAGATGACTTTGATCATATTCAAATGTATTATTGCATTGAGATATGCTCTATAGCCTACCATGGGGAAATGTTTCCCTATAACTTTAGATTTAAAAATAATACAATAACACTTACATTAAATAATTAAAAAATAGTAATACCAAAAAAATTATTTCAATCTCTACCATAAATAAATACTTCAATTTTCATCTTAATTTTATATCAAATTTATATATAAAGATAAAGTAACTAAAAGTAAAAAAAGAAAATAGCATATAATTGCTTTCTACCTTTTAATATGGTAGAGATGTATAATTCCTTCACTACTTAATATGGAGTTGATAAGCCATAGTGGTTTTGTGGACTAATTTTGTGTTTCTTTCTCCCTCTTTGATCCATTTTATCCTTGATTTCTGCCTCCAGAAAATTTCTTCTTGTAAGCATCGATCGTCCCATTCTTCCTGTAGAGAGTTAGTTAATTTTTGTTGCTCTTCAGTGAAACCATCTATGATGTTGATCTAATTGATCTCCTGGAGCTTCAATTCAGTTTCTCTTTGGGCTTTGAAGATGTCTCCAAATTCATTTTTGTTCCAAACATTAAGATGGGATTTGATATGCTTAATTTTCTGTTGGAGCATATACATTTTTGTGCCCTGAATATTCAACTCCTCTCTCCACCATTTATCAATGTAATTAGTGAAATTAGGGCGTGAGAGCTAGGAATTTTCAAGCCTGAAAGGTTTGTTTCTTAGAGTGCCCATAAAGATAGCTTTGAGTTGTATAGGCCAATGATATAATCATCCAAAGGGAAGAATGGAGGCTGTCATGGCAGGTCCTAAGAGAAATAGGTCCTCTGAAATCATGAACCTGTCGAGTTTGGAAGCAACTTAATGAGCCACTCCCCTTTTGTTGTTCCAAGTGAAGGTTCCATTAATTGTTTCAGTGTCCACTAGCGTCATGTTCATAATGAAGTTTTGGAAGGCCATGGAGTCACTGCCTAGCTGTCTAGTACCTCCTTTTTTTTCGAAAGAGATCTTATCATATTGAAACCTCCTACAACGATCCAGGGCAAGATGGGATGTCTCGCTCTTAGTTCCTCCAGGGAAGTGAGAAGCTTGAGTTTGTCTGCTTGCTTTTGAGGTCCATAAAAATTTGTAATCATGTATATCTCCTTGTCCTCTACAGGTTGACATATCAGGGAGAGATAGTTCCTGGATGCTTCAGCATCCAGAATTCCAAATTTCTGAGGGTCCCACAAGGTGAGAATCCCCCCTTCTGAGTGATTTGCATTAACCTCTAAATATTCATATTTAAATAACCACTTATTATGGATATCTCTTATCTTTTCCATTGAACATTTTGTCTCTTGAATGAAGACCATGTCTGGTTTTTCTTCTTTCATTCTATTACTAAGATTTCTTTGTTTCCTCCTATTCCCTATTCCTCTAATGTTCCAGGTTATGAACTTCATTAAGAAAGTTTAGTAAAGGAATAACTAGTAAGATTTTTCATCTTACCTAAGTTGATCAACAATTTTCCACATTCGTTAAGTAGTTCATTCTGTCCCTTTCTTCCTCTTTTCCTACCCGAGTCTTTTGGAGATTGTTCCTGAGAATTCTCCATCATCTTGACCCCTCTTGGCTCCTAGCTTTCATGATTTCTTTTGACTCCAGCTCCCTTCGTTTGTGACCTCCAGAGAAAGAGTTGTTGTACTTTATGATAGTCCTCTTTTGGCAGGGAGTCCATCCCTATGTTTTTCCCTTGTTCCATAAATTTCTCTAGATCCAGATTTTTCCTATCCGGGATCTCCTGTAACTCATGGTCCTCAGTTCCTGCTTCACTTGGAGTCATTTCCTCGTACCTACTGATCTCCATCAAGCTTGGTAGATCATCCTTTTGCTAGTTGTCTACTGTGATATCCTCCATGTTAGATACCTTATCCTGTTCCTTTGTTGCATTCTCCATGTCCTGGACTGTCTCCTTATTCCCCTCTTCTTCCTCCAGGACCTTGAAGCTATTTTGTCTTGTATGTCTGTCCTCATTTTCCTTCTTGTATGGATACTTTCCCCCTTTTCCTTTACTTCCGACATTGGTGAAACCCTCGAGATCTCTCGCCACAGTGGTTTTCTGGTTATCTTCCCTATTGATTGTGGGGCAGTCTCTATATAGATGCCCATGTTCATG
This sequence comes from Pinus taeda, assembly GCA_000404065.3. NCBI lineage: Eukaryota > Viridiplantae > Streptophyta > Pinopsida > Pinales > Pinaceae > Pinus > Pinus taeda. The sequence continues at coordinate 140,506 of APFE030099489.1, read as the reverse complement.
GCATTTGCAGAATCTAAATAGTATGTGCTCATAGTCCACTGTTTGCACCCATTCTTCATCATATACTTCAAAAATTATCGCTTCAGGAAGGGCTCTAGATAGATCCATTTCCACACATATTCGGGCAAAGGAGGTATATATTCATTTCAAAGTTTCCTCTGAGATCTTTAGAAAATGTCCCAACTTGTTGCCTATGGTTTTCAAAGGTTCTGGCAGCCAATAATCCAGAGGAAGGGAATATAGTCTGATCCAAACTAGTACTGATGTAAATGTTTCATGTTCCAGGACAAAGTTCATCATCCATGGCCACATGTAGAGCCTTGCTGCAACATAGAAATAGGGCCCCCCTTCAAACAATTTATCTTTGTCCTCTAGGCTTGTGAACACTGCTATGAAAAAGCCCTTAGAGCCTAGATGTTAATGTATTTCTCCCTTTGGCTCCCAATGGATCCTTGTCCAGACATGTAATGCCCTCTCTGTCGGCCATAACCCCATGAAATTGCATATGATTGCATTCTCCGTCATATGATCTCTATGAGCTTGTATCGCTAGGTCACTCAATATGGACCGTGGAACAATGCCTGACTTGGGCTTGCAGACTCCGGTGGTCTTACTGGAAGCTGGTCTTTCACTATTGCCTCCATTCCCCTTTTCTTTTCTTGTTCCCTATTTCTTTCCTTTCTGATCCTGATCTCCGGTTCTTCCAGATGTCCCTTGACTTCATGTTTCTGAGATCTTGTCCAGTGGTTTTTTGAAATGTTTCTTTCCCATGTCGTGACTCCCTCTTGAGACTGCTCAGCTGTAGGAGAGAGTAGCACTCCCCCCTGTGCTCCCCGCTGTGGAGTACTAAAGAAGGTATGTTTTTGGTAATTATTTCAGCATCTTTTCATTAGAACTTACAAACCTTTTGCATCATGAACTAGGAAAATGATAAGGAATTGTAATAAAACCTGTGAGATTAATATGCAAGATGAAAACACTGACAGTTGTCATTTCCTTATGCAGGAAGAAGGAAAAACGAGAAACTGTTGTTCCAAAGGAAAGGACAAGGACAGGTTAACCGTTGTCCCTTTGACGGGGAACCATATGCAAACAAGGAAAAATAAATCAAAGTGAATCAGCACTCGAAAGGAAGTGGAGATATCGGCTCGGCATAGGAAAGAAAAGAGATGATTGAGGACTAACGGTTCGACAAATCCCTCAGGATCCTTGATCCTCGGGGATCGCTGCTTTAACTATTTCTACACCTAGATATCTCCGCCTTCACCATTATAAAAGGGGCAACACTGTTAGCTCGAGGGGAGTTAGAATCTGTTATGTTTTATGTAATTTCCTTTAAGATTAAAACTTTGATCATCGAGTCTCGTTAAGAACTGATCTATTGTAATTCTGCTTTATGCATTAATACAAACTTGGCTGCTATTTCATCTTTGAGTCTGGAATAACTTCAAGCGGTGTACCCCTGGAGGCTAAGGGCCCGACACTAGAGGACTCTTGCTCCTGTACTATTACGTTTGGTATTTGCGTAGTTTTCTTATCGATGTTATTTGGTAATCTGATGCGTTTTTTAGTTTACATCACGTGCTCTGTTATGTTTAATTTATTAAGGCTTCTAAAGACAAAACTATTGTATGGACTCTGCATCGTATCGATGTTCTTTTAAGTGTTGATATAATACTGCTAGCCTTTACAGAATACTATTGTTGTTTAATTACAGAGCGTCTATGTTGTGCACTTGTTCATTGACATTACGTAATTCATCTTGGGAGTTATGTTCTTTGCGATTGTTGGATCTATAAACAATGTTGTTCTATTTTGAAATGCAGTCGTACTCTTTCTAACTGAGATTGATAACTGGATCAGATTACTATTAAGGTGTGCTGTGTGTATATATGGTTTTCAAGCGTTGTTCTATAATTCATCATTAATCAGTGTTGTTCCGTTTTGGTGTGTTGTTCATTCCGTCCTTAAGACTAAAGGATTTCCATTTGATTCATGTAGGTCACGATTAGTGCATTTGATCTTGTAGACTAAGGTGTTACTGCTTGTTAGACTTAGTTGCTGTTACATTTTCTTGTTTGTTGTTCCATTTCAGGTTTGTTGTTCTATTTTTTAATTGCCATTCCATTTCTTATCTGTCATTTTATTTCGTGTCATTTGTTATTTTGGTGTGAAGAACGATCTCAGGCTGTAGTGAGCATTGACATCTAATGTCCGGCTCCCAGATCCACGATCTTTTCTCTAGTTTCTTTTTCCATCAATTTACAAAGGGATGAGTTATTGCTATTGAACCCTTGACTAATAAATTGCTTAGTTTTCTGAATGTGTGGTTTAATCTTTTTAAGTAGTTAGTTGTAAACAACCATCCGTTTACTCTTGCATTTTTGAACACTGTACTACTAGCATTACTCTGGCCAATGATAGTCTCAGACTGAGACACTCTTTGAAATAACAAAACATTCTTGGATTGAAATATTCATGTGAGGTAATTAGAGGTGAAAGAGACCCTTTTTATAGCTTGACATTTTGGCGTCGTTGCCGGGGAAAGAGTGTAGCCATTTGTTCTTTTTTTCAGAGTAGTGTACGAACCTGCTAGGGAAGAATTGGGTTTTAAAAATGGAAGGTAAAAACCTACGTGTGGAGCATGTAACAACCCTGCTCCTCTGCTTGCTTTCCTACAGATTTTCTGCTATTTTGTTTGGGTAGAATTTAGTAGTTGATTTGTGTGCATGACTAAGCTGAAAAAGCCAGAAAAGAATTCCAAACCTCTACCCAAACCAGAAAAAGCTAAGGGGTTGGTGACCCTTGGCCAACCAACCTTCATAGACGAAATCTTCAAGAAAGCAGAATCTCAGCCCTCAGTAGGACCCAAAAACGTTATTTCTAGATAGCCTACTAATTCCCTTCAGGCCACAGGATCACCATCTATAGCCTTTGTTGAGGTGCATAGCCAAACTGAAGAGCAGGACTTTCAAGAAATCGAAAATTCTACTCCAGAACTATTGCAGGAAGGGAATTTTAGTAATCTTTGTGAAGGAGGAGGAGAGATAGGTGAAATCGAGGAACCGAGATCTCCTCTTGAGACAACTCAGCCATTGAATAGCCCAGACAAGGGAAGTGCTGCAAAAATAAATTTTGAAGAAACTCAATCTCCTCAGACATTAGGCACTCTCATTATCCCAGATACAGGAAGTGCTATTAAAGCCATTCCCCCTCAACCTAGGAATACCCTTCTAGATATCCCAAAAGGTTATTGGCATATATTTGACCAAATGGATAAAAACCAGCCAAACACCCAGACCTCTACATTAATACCCCATAGTGGATTCTATAGCAAATGAGCCTATGAAAGCAATCCCTCTTCAAGATATCCCTACATTCCAGGATTCTACATCAGAAGATGCATTTCTATTTGAATTCGATGTGTTGTGTAGGGGATATGATTACACCACAGACCCCTAGAAACTAAAATTATTCCCTCTACATTAAAAGAGGTTGCTTTAAGATGGTTTATGGGATTAGGTGGCGGGGTTATAATTAACAAGGATCAAATGAAAGAATCTTTCCTAAAAAAATATCAGGACTATTGCAGGTCTAGAGAACTGTAGGACGAAATATTCCAGATGATAGCTAGACCAAACAAAACATTAGAGGAGTATGTGGAACGTTTTCAATATAATATTCAAAGATCTCCTTATGCATCACTGCCTTTACTTGATAATGTGTTAAAAACAACATTAATAAGGGGCATGAAGGAACAATGGATTGAAACATTAAACATTATGGGAAAAGGAGATATTTATTAAGAAAATTTTGTTGAGATTATTGATTTATGTATCAGGATCTCGAGAGGAAGCACAAGATTAAAACTGGCAGAACATGATCGGTTTGTAAGAGATAATAAAATTTCGACGGAAGGACTAACGCATGTAGAAATTGGAAATTTACTGGGAAATATTAAAACTGATATACTAGGGACACTAACTACACAACTTGATATTATGCAGGCCAAACAAAAGCAAATGGAGGCAGAATAGAATTTGGAAATATTCTATCCCCTGATGCAGGAAAAAGCATAGCCATAAGGAGTGTCCATTGGATGCAGTCCAAACATGCGCCATCTGCACAAAAGATCACCTTATGGAAAGTTGTCCCTCACTTCGTGGATTAAAAGCAATATATAAGGAAGCATAAGAAGAGCCAGAATCAGTGTATTTGCTCAACCAGCGTCGTCAGTGGTAGCTGCGACAATTTGGTATGTTTCCAGACCCAACTTCTTCTTTTCAGTCTCCGCAGTATAATCCTCAATAATATAATATGTGGCAAATTCAATCCCAATCCTCGTTTCCAAACTGGTCACCACAGTCGTTTCCTTCCTCAATCCTATGGCTGAATCAGGCCAGCCAACTTGGTTGGCCGAATCTTCCTTATACCCCACCATATTGGCAAAGTAACGCATACTCACCACAATGGACTCCCCCTACTTCACAAAGTTCAGCGTGACAGACAAACTGGCAGAGATCGATGCATCAGCCAGTAGGAACCATTTCGCTCCCTCAACCTACACTGCCATCCTTACAACAAAATCCCCAGTCTAATCTGAGACTGCAACTCCCAGCCCAACCCAACCCCAATTCAAATAACAGACCCGTCCAATCTGTCCAAATCATAGAAACACCAGAAATAGGAGCCGATCTGAGGGAGTGTAATGATCTTCAGTTAAGATCTAGGCGTATTATCGAAACCGAGGGAGATAAGACAATTCAGGTTGAAAATCAGTTACCCAGAGAACATCTGTCACAAGAAGAGGATGCGAATAAACAACAAACTCATAATCAAGAAACCACATCCTCTCCCCTGTTCCTAGAATGATTAACCATACCTCGACCTATACAATATTCTAATTTTAACATTTAGGGAGAATTACAAAATTTGTACATAAAAATTCCATTCCTCCAAGCCATTCAAGACATCCTGATATATGCAAAAACTATCAAATAATTGTGTGTAAAGAAACCAACGAGGAATATAACAAATAATCCAAGAGTCCAAGTAGTTGGCATTGTATCTGAATTATTATCAGGAGAAGAAACACCCATTAAATATGAAGACCCAGGAAATCCAATAGTAACTATGCAAATTTAAGGTCAGACCCTTTCCAATGCCTTAGTTGATCTAGGAGCTGCAATCAATATCTTAACAACCATTACTTACCAAAAGATAGGTATTACATCTGTAGAACCCACCTCTACCTTGCTAGAATTGGTTGGCCAATCTGTGGTTAGGCCGGAGGGCACACTACATGATGTCATGGTCTCTCTTGACTCTTGGGAATATCCAACCGGTTTTTTGATAATAAATCCCAAAACTCGACTTGAAGGACATCCATTGATTTTAGGTAGACCTTGGCTTGCCACTTCCGATGCTTATATTGGCTACCGGCAAGGAAATATGACCACAACCAGAGGAGAAAATATCAAGAATTTAGTTCTATATCCTCCAACGCAACCAAGTGTCACAATAATGAAAACTAATAGGCACCATGTATCATACCTTACTAATAACATTAGATCTCCATTAACTATACAAGAGGCACTTGATTTCAAAGACCAAAAAGAAGACGATGCCATTAATAATTTCATTAGTCAAACTGAACTCACATCCCGCACACAATGTCACATGATAAAGACAAAATTTGATAACGAATCAGAAGAAGATCCTCTTAAAGATACACATGATCAAACAATACCTGTTACCTCTGTTGCAAATAGTAAAATTGTGGAAATTGAACCGGGAAAAACCTTAAACATTAATTCCAACCTCACATCTGAACAAGAAATGAAGATCATCCATTTGTTAAGGAAATATAAAGAACCGTTTGCATGGGACTACCCTGATATGAAATGAATTCACCCCCAATTATGTACACACCACATTTATATAGAAAAATATGCGAGACCTGTTCGTCAGCCTCAGAGGAGACTTAATCCTCATCTAAAAGATGTGGTAAAAGCTGAACTTAAAAAACTTTTAGATGTCAATTTCATCTATCCTATCTCCGATAATAAATGGGTCTCTCTGCTTGTGGTGGTACCAAAAAAGAATGGGAAATGCAGAATCTGTGTGGACTGCAGAGAGCTAAATAAAGCAACAAAAAAAGACCACTTCCCTCTCCCATTCATCGACCAAGTATTAGAAACTTCGGCAAGTCTTGGATGGATTCAGTGGATACAATAAGATTCAGATTGCCCCTCAAGACCAAGACAAAACTACTTTTACTTGTCCTTGGGGAACATTTGCCTAACGCATTCTACCTTTTGGCTTGTGCAATGCTCCTGCCACATTCCAAAGGGCTATCCTCAGCATTTTTGCAGACTTAATAAATGAAGGACTTGAAGTATACATGGATGACTTTACACCATACGGAGATGATTTTGATCCAGCATTGGATATACTAGAAAAGGTCCTACAATGCTGCATTGCTACCAAGCTTTGTTTAAGCCATGAAAGATGCTATATGATGATGGCTGAAAGACTTATCCTAGGACACTATATTTTAGCAGCTGGCATTCAGGTAGACCCAGCCAAAATCCAAATAATTTTGCTTATTCCCACTCCCACCACTCAAACGGAGGTACGCAGTTTTCTTGGATTTTCTGGTTATTATAGGAGATTTATAGAACATTATTCGCATATTGCCTCTCCTTTGTAAGCACTAACTGGTAGCGTTGATTTTCTCTGGACAGAAAAATGTGAACATGCTGTCTAGGATCTGAAGAAGCTTGTGTTCGCAGCCCCAGTCCTTCAAGGACCAAATTGGGATTTGTCATTTCAGATATCATCTTATGCTTCAGATACATCCATTGGAGCAGTCCTTGGGAAGGAAGAGGATAAAAAACCATATGCAATTTATTACATCAGCAAAAATTTATCCCCTGCTGAATTAAAACTACACTGTTACTGAAAAATAATTTCTAGTTGTAATACATGCTGTCAATAAGTTTAGACATTACATTACTGGATATCCTATTATCTTGTACACAGATCATTCTGCCATAAAATATTTAGCAAGAAAGCCCATCACAAATGGCAGAATAACTAGATGGCTGATTTTATTGCAGGAATTTGATATTACAATCAAGGATTGACCTGGAAAAGAAAATCCTATAGTCGATTTTCTCTCAAGAATGCCAAAGCCAATCGATGCAACAGCAGTTGAAGATCAATTTCCGGATGAGCATATGTTTGTTGTGGCTATTCAAACACCCTGGTATGCTAATGTTTCCAATTACCTAGCAGTAGGTAAATTACCAAAGCATTTAATCCCTAATGAGTGGAAACATATTGTTCAGCGGAGTGCTCGATTTTCTTGGATTGGAGGCTATTTGTTCCACACAGGGGCAGACATGCATATCAGGAGATGCATTCGAGAAGATGAAATCTTTGACATTTTAAAATCCTTCCATGACAGACCATGTGGCGGACATTTCGCCGATTGCAGAACTGGACATAAGGTGTTGCAAACAGGGTATTATTGGCCCATGATTTTCAAAGATGCAAATAAATTCGTCCAAGCCTGTGACAGTTGCCAAAGAGTAGGACACCCTGGTCAGTCCGATGAGATGCCTCTGAAATCACAGCTAGTCATTGAACCATTCGAGCGACGGGCCCTTGATTTCGTTGGACCAATTAACCCATCATCAAACCAGAAAACATATATTTTGGTGGCAACACAATTTCACCAAGTGGGTTGAAGCAGAGGCATTGCCAAGAGCTACAGAGGATTATGTCATACAATTATTGTTCCATCTATTTGTGCGTTATGGCCTTCCAAGAGAGATAATTACAGACGGTGGACCATAGTTTGCTGGGAACAAAATAGCTGCAACACTCAACAACTATCATGTCCAGCATAAAATCACTAATCCATACCACCCACAGGTAAATGGTCAGGTAGAAAGCAGCAATAAAATAATAGAAGCAACCCTAATGAAAACCATTGCGTCACATAGACGTGATTGGGCTGCCAGACTACTCGAAGCACTCTGGGCTTATAGAACAACATGGAGAAGTACCACTGGTTACTCACCTTATCAATTAGTGTTTGGAAAACAACCCATTTTCCCCATAGAATTCAAAATCCAAACGTTGCGAACAGAACAAGAAGTTGGCTTAGATCTAACTAAGGCACAGATTAATCGATTACAGTAGATCAATGAGCTGGATGAAATTAGGCTCTCTTCACTTCAAAAAACTGCACTGATCCAATAGCAACGAGCTAAATGGCATGATGCTCTCATTAAAAATAAAGTCTTCCGTGAAGGAGACTGGGCCCTTTTGTACGACTCCAGGTTTCAGGACTTCCCCGTGAAACTCCAGACTCGTTGGTTGGGACCATACGAAATCCAGAAAGTACATGACAATGGTACCCTTACTCTAATCACTATTGACGGTTCTGGATATGCCTTCAAGGCAAATGGCAACCAAGTTCGTCTTTATCAAAAACCACTCACTCAGGAGTCCTTCTGCCAACAGCTACGCCAAGACTCTAATATGGAAATTTTGGGGGAGGGAGAGAAGTCTTCCTCACCTGTGATTCATTAAGAAATTTATTTATTTTCATAGTTTGTACATAATTTCTTTTTTTTTTTGTTGAATCATTTTTGTACATATTTTTGAATCAACGCTTTGCCGTTACTTTTTGAAGCAGCAGCAATGTTGTTATTTTTTTTGTTCCTTTTCTCAAAAGGACAACATTTTATTCCTGCTATTCCTTTTTCAAAAGAACAGCACCCTTTGGATCAGCTGTCATTTTGCTTTAATTTTGTTCTTTTTCTTTATCTTTTCTTTCTGTTGTTCCTTTTCCAAAGGAACAACATTTTCGATTTTTGTTGTTCCTTTTTCAAAGGAATGACATTTGTGTGTTTTGTTGTTCCTTTTCCAAAGGAACAACATTTTCGATTTTTGTTGTTCCTTTTCCAAAGGAACGACATTTTTGTGTTTTGTTGTTCCGTTTCCAAATGAACAATATTTTCGATTTTTGCTGTTCTTTTTCCAAAGGAACGGAATTTGTGTGTTTTGTTGTTTCTTTTCCAAAGGAACAACATTTTTTATTTCCGTTGTTCCCTTTCAAAAGGAATGACATTTGTGTGTTTTGTTGTTCCTTTTCCAAAGGAACAATGTTTTCGATTTTTGTTGTTCATTTTTCAAAGGAACGACATTTGTGTTTTCTGTTGTTCCTTTAACAAAGAAACAACATTTTTGATCTTTTGTTGTTCCCTTTTCCAAAAGGAACACCACTTGCATTCTTTTGCTCTCCCTTTTTGAAACATCTTGTTCCCCTTGCTGTTCTAAATTAAGGATGCTTATTGTTCCTGTTCTTTCAAGTCTTTTAGAATACAGCTATGCACTTATGCAATGGATACAAAATCACAACATACTCGAATCAGTGAATCATAAAATCGCTATTTTTATAAGAAATTGCTCTGATTTGGTAAGAGGACAAAAGGAAGGACATGCTTACTCATTATCTTTTGCTGTCATTGTTCTACTAACTCTGCTCTGATTAGTTATCTTTATCATGTTGGTCCCTTTTAATCCTCTTTGATTATTATTCAGGAATAAGAGAAAAGGGTTTATATCTTCCTATTGAGATGTTAAGACTTCTTCCACCATTCCTACTCTTAAGAAGTGTTAAACCACCCTTTGTGTTAAATAGGGAAAGTGCTTTATGAAAAAGAAAGAAAAAAGAGAAAACAATGATGTCTTAATGACTTATAAGTTGTCAAATGCAGGATAGGGGGTCTCATCAAGAGCCAACCTACCATGATCATGAGGACGAAAGCGAAGTGGCATTCCCACTATGGCCACCACACCACGGATATGGTACAAAAGGTATATTAAATAAAGAACCCTTGGAACAGGAGGTATCATCACAAGCCGGCCTACCCACCTTTCGCCCCTTCCTCGTGAATGACACTATGGCTAACTGGTCACCAAGCCATCATAATGGCCTACATTTTGACATCACACAACATTTCCTAAGCATACACAAAGGATCATGGTTCCATGGGTGAAATAAACAACTCTGCCAAGGTTAGGGACACCTGTCGATAACAGAGCACTGTTAATGGTATTGAAGTCACATTATTTACACCAATAGGTAGTTATTAGCACCCTTCTATTTCTTATACCTTAGTAATCAATCATATATTATTTCCTGAACCATACAATGCATGTACATCTATTATCACCAGTCATGATAGAACAATTGAAAATGACCGCATGAGACTCTATATCCACGGCAGATGTCCTATGCCCCCAACCTCGCATCACTTCACCACAGTTTCTTACGTATTAAGCGATCCAACTCTACGCCTCTATTTCGGTAATTCACTACTTTTGTAAACATGGCATATTTCCATACGCTATTCCTTTATGACTCTGCTTCAGAACGGCACATCGCTCCTTTATTTGACGGCCAGGACGGCCTATCACATTGCAAGGGGGAGGTTAACCTCATCATTCCTTGGATTACGTGTCAGATCACTATTTGGGAAGCTGTGTACATGGGAATAGCATGGATGAACGGTATACTATTTTTTATTTTTTTCATGACTTGCTATTCATAAGCCATTTCCATTGTATACTCTGCAGCATTAGATTTTGAGTGAGTCTTGCGTCTGTCAGCCTCTCTGTGTTTCAACAGCGTGAACAGTTGTCGTTCCATTGTCAAAACTCTGAGATTTTACAGGGAAACCACAAACATGGGAGGAAGATCGATTTGGAGAGATTCGCAGGTGTTAACAGTCTCTGATGTTGCTTGGGAAATCCTGGCAAGAGCAGGGTGGCTAACTTATCTCAATCGCTTACATGAATCCAACGAGACTGTAGCAATTGAATTCTTGTAGAACTTGCAAGAGGATCACTCGACAGTGAGGGGGGGACACATAGCAGTCACCGATGACATAATCACATAAGTCTCGGGACTTCCAGTCACTGGACCTGTATGGACGTTAAAGAAGGAGAGATTACAGAAAATCATAGAAACCTTCTAGGAGGAAGGCCAGAGCCTGACAATTAGAGGACAGGGGGTTCTGCTAGCAGCATTAGGAGAGTCGTGGGCGGAATTGGCAAAGACCATTCAAAGCTACATCACCTGTGAAGGCAGAAAAGACGTGGTAAGACCACGACATCTTAAACTCTTAGCTGTATTAAAGAAAAAATACTCTTTAAATTTACCTACATTTTTGAATTCATTACTTCATGACATTGCATGGAGCATAAAAAAGGCACAACATGTAGAGTCAGTTATTAGTCATCATGGGTTGATTCGATTAATAGTCAGCCATAGCTTTACCCAGCAGCAGAGCAGCTGGAAATAGCTAATTGCCATGATAGATGGAGGATTGACCACACCATCCCCAAAATGTAAACATGCCACCAGGACACCTGAGCGTCCAGAAAAATGAAGGAAATCGATCTGGTTAGCATGACTACGAGGGAGGCTGGAGAAGCCCCAAGGAAACACTGGCCAACCGGTAGAGATAAAAGATGAGAAACCCCCACGATTAGAAGGGGAAGACAATGAGAAAGGAATGCAGGAAAAAGAGGAAGGAGAAATGGAAGAAGAAGCCGAGCAATCTGAGCAGGAGGATGAAATGGAATAGTAGGAAGGTAGCCCATTGCAGGATCCATTGAGAGAAGATGAATTGGCCAAAGTTTTGGCCAATATGGGTGAATATGGCCAACCTTCCAATCCATTATATCTCCATGCTGAAGAGGAACCTCAGGAGGGAAATGCACCTCAAGAATTACATGCAGAGGAGGTAGAAGAAGAGAATTTTCCTATTCGTGATGAAAATATGACAGGAGATGCAGAACAAGAACAATGTGTTCCTAGCCAGACGACACGAGAAGCAATTTCGAAGGAAAGGGGGGCAGAAAAGGAAGTCACCCAAGAAATAAGAGAATCTGTTAGGGTTCTTGCCCTGGAGCAACCAGAGAAGAGAAAAAAAGAAGCACCCCAGAGAGAAAATCATGGAATTAGTCAGATTCTAGGCCGCAGTGAACAGTCTGCTGTTGCTTCTAAGGAAATTGAGGAAATTAAGAAATTACGGAAAGAACAGCAGAGACTACTAAATGTAATAGTTCAACTCCGACAACAGATTAGGATTTTAAAAGAAAGGAAAAGGGTAAAAAGGACTTCGAGAAGGAAAAATGAAACCACTCCAACAAAACCCCTCAAGACAAAGGATCGGAGGACCATAGTCTATCCTATTGTTCAAAACCCTGTCGAAAAGCAGGCTGCTATTGCAAATGATGTTGAGAAGCAGACTGCTATTCAAATTAAAAAGGAAAAGCATTGAACTGATACCCATGTTAAGATAGAAATGGATGATATGTTGACCTGTGATAAGGAAATTCAGATAGAGACACCACCCTCGGGAGTGATAAGGGCCATGAACGCAAAACAACGCAATAGGAAAATTCAAGTAAAACTCAGGGTCTCCACTGCCACATGGGAAAGAGATCCGAGAATGGTAACCCTATGAAAGGGTTTGACACAAGCTCAGCAAGCAGCAGAAAAGCTTATAGAGCAAACGGTCCCTCGAGAAAAGTATGAAGAGCTATAGCAGTAGCTTAGGAACGTCAATATATCTGAAAGCCAAGCCTTTGAAGGGTGGGGAAGGGAACAAGAAAAATTCACGAAGGTAACTCATAGGTTAGATATAGTTATCAAGCAGATGGATACCTTATGTTCTTTATACAATGATGTCCTAGCATGTAGAGCCCCTGCTAAGAATTATGCATTGTTTTTAATGGAACGATATTCGAAATTGAAAATAAAGGTTGTTAAAGCAGGTGCTCCCATACAAATTAACACCATCAATGATTTTATAAACTACTATAAGCACTACGGGATAAAAGTTCAGAGACTACTGTGTGAGTTTTATTTACATAACCTTGTATTAGGCCAGGAGACTGAGCTGAACCTTGGCCCTTTTGTTGGGGATATCCAATTATAGGCAATTATTTCATTTGGGGTTAATCAAATTAAATTGCTTAAAGCCTATAATGCTTTTCAAAGGCAAGAAAATAGATTAGATTTGTGGGTAAGAGCTGAGTCTATGAATCCAGTACAGTTGTGGAGAAAACATAGAAACCTCATGAAGACTCTAGGTGTAATTGAAGCATTAGGACCCATTCATGTGGCAACCATTCGAAAGGGAATATAATACTTTTTCTCTATCAAAGACCTTGCCATTGATGCGGCTAAATTTTGGTATTAGATCTCTAATCCGAATATCCAGCTCAGGGAACCATTTAAGTATGAAAATTTTAAATAAGCCGCCAACCGCTTGCACCTCTATGGTGAAGTCATTTTGAGGGCAGGGCCATCCTGGTTAGGATAGAAGTTTCGAAGTCCAATTATTTGGCACCCTGCACCTGGATACCAAGCCCTGCATGAGATACCTGAGGGTCAGACAGGCCATTTCTTTGAACACCTAGTTATGCATCATGGTTGTAGGCCTTCACATGAGATTCCATCTCCAGCCTACTCTCTCTTCCTTACATGTCAACTACAATGTTTTCATGAGGGCATGAAAAAGGGTAAGCAGGGGAGTGTGTGGAGTACTAAAGAAGGTATGTTTTTCGTAATTATTTCAGCATATTTTCATTAGAACTTACAAACCTTTGGTATCATGAACTAGGAAAATGATAAGGAATTGTAATAAAACCTGTGAGATTAATATGCAAGACGAAAAAACTGACAATTGTCATTTCCTTATGCAGAAAGAAGGAAAAACGAGAAATTGTTGTTCCAAAGGAAAGGACAAGGACGGGTTAACCGTTGTCGCTTTGACGGGGAACTGTATGCAAACAAGGCAAAAAAAATCAAAGCGAATCAGCCCTGGAAAAGAAGTGGAGATATCAGCTCAGTGCAGGAAAGAAAAAAGATGACTGAGGACTAACGGTTTGGTGAATCCCTCAGGATCCTTGATCCTGAGGGATCGCTTCTTTAACTATTTTTGCACCTAGATATCTCCGCCTTCACCATTATAAAAAGGGAAGCAATGTTAGCTCAAGGGTAGTTAGGATCTGTTATGTTTTATGTAATTTCCTTTAATATTAAAACTTTGATCATCTAGTCTCGTTAAGAACTGATCTATTGTAACTCTTCTTTATGCATTAATAAAAATTTGGTTGCTATTTCATCTCTGAGTCTGGAATAACTTCAAGCGGTGTACCCCTGGAGGCTAAGGGCTCGGCCCTTGAGGACACTTGCTGCTGTACTATTACGTTTGGTTTGTGCGTAGCTTGCTTATCGACGTTATTTGGTAATCTGATGCATTTTGTAGTTTACATCACGTGATCTATTATGTTTAATTTATTAAGGTTTCTAAAGGCAGAACTATTGTGTTGACTCTCCATCGTATCACTATTCTTTTAAGTGTTGATATCATAAAGCTAGTCTTTACAGAATATTGTTGTTGTTTAATTACAGACCCTCTGTGCTGTGAACTTGTTCATTGACATTACGGAATTCATCTTGGGAGTTATGTTCTTTTCGATTGTTGGATCTATAAACAATTTTGTTCTATTTTGAAATGCAGTCGTACTCTTTCTAACTGAGATTGATAACTGGATCATATTACTATTAAGGTGTGTCATGTGTATATATGGTTTTCAAGCGTTGTTCCATTTTGGTGTATTGTTCAATCTGTCCTTAAGAGTGAAGGATTGCCATTTGATTCCTATAGGTCATGATTAGTGCATTTTATCTTGTACACTAAGGTGTTAGTGCTTGTTAGACTTAGTTGTTGTTACAATTTCTTGTTTGTTGTTCCATTTTAGGTTTGTTGTTCTATTTCTTAATTGTTGTTCCATTTCTTATCTGCCATTTTATTTCATGTCATTTGTTATTTTGGTGTGAAGAACGATCTCAGGCTGTAGTGAGCATTGACATCTACTGTCCGGCTCTCAGATCCACGATCTGTTCTCTGGTTTCCTTTTCCATCAGTTTACAAAGGGATGAGTTATTGCTACTAAACCCTTGACTGATAAATTGCTTAGTTTTCTAAATGTGTGGTTTAATCTTTCTAAGTAGTTAGCTGTAAACAAGCATTCCTTTACTCTTGCATTTTTGAACATTGTACTACTAGCATTACTTTGGCAAATGATGGCCTCAAACTGAGACACTCTTTGAAATAACAAAACGTTCCTAGATTGACATATTAATGTGAGGTAATTAGAGGTGAAAGAGACCCTTTTTATAGCTTGACACCCGCCATGGTACCCTAAATCCCAAACACTATCTTCAACTCCAACCCTAGCTTCTCCTTATCTCAGTCCTGTAATAATCACTCATCACCCAGGTGTTATTCTCCAAACTAAATCAATAATCAATCAGTAAAATATATTGATTTAAAAAAATTATATAATATATATTGAGAAACAAAAATAATTAAAGTATCATTAGAATAACTTATCATCTAATCAAGTCAAATGTTTAAATAATTCCATGTTCTAGTAAATAAAAACTAATAAAGTGAGGGAAACCTAGATGGGGGTGACTACGAAAGGTGCATTTAGTGGAGGTGATGGGGAGATGAGTCTCCCAAGGGAGTCCCTGACAATTCATGATATTAATTAAATCTAAATGGTGGCCAAGTTGCTATCCATGTGGAAAATTCATGAGATGAGCGAGAGTTCAAGGCTAGAGGGTGGTATTTCTATGAAAGTTATTCATATTTGTTATGGGAGCGATGGCAGGTGGAAAAATGGGCATCGAGTATACACAAGTTGCCATTTTGTGCATGCTTGTCCTTTCAAATTCTAGAAGCATCATCGAGGCAGCTAGAAGAAGCAGTGGCAAATTGGTTTCCGCCAAGGTGTTCAATTTCTTAGTTTTAGACCCTAGAGAGTGTTGCGGTGAATTCCCTACTAGTTGGCCGAATGAGAGGAGGAGAGGGATTGGGTTGTGATTATTAGTCATAGAGATGATCCTAGCGAGGGTTATCTTCTCTATGGGCCTGGTAAGTGCCTATATTTCTATCTTTCCCACTTGGATCTGTATAAAAATTAACTTTCTTTGTGGGGTGATAGTGTGCTTTTGGTGGGATTTTCTTTATGAGTGCTTCGGGGACTCTATTCGGGTGGTAATTTTATTCTAAATTCTTGGGTGGGTTATAAGGTGATTGTTGGTATTTAAGTTAACTAAGGTTGTTGGTAACTCTAGCTTCATAGTGTTTCACTTGGTTTATCTTATTCCCTAGTCACAGGGGGGTTTGTCTTGGCAAAGGCTCTTGGTATTGGGGGGTGAATTATCATTAGCATTGGGGCATAGCCGCACTCGATTGACGGTGTATGTTTCTACTTAAACCTATGTAGATCTTGCCTTGGGTGAATTAGGGACTCAGACACCTAATTTGAATGAGTTTCATTGGTTAGTACCTTGGCAAGATATGCTTAGAAAGAGATTTTGGGCCATGCATGGCAGGGGTCTCCATGGAAATGGTTTGGTCCATGAAGGCGGGGTAGGTGTAAGGGAAGGTAGGGAGGGGGGAGTGAAGGGGCCTCTAACATAGAGATGGCTAATGATAATTTTCCAATGATTGGTAAAGTAGATGCATTGCCTTCATTGGAATCTCTTGATAGGAAGATACATAATATCATGGTGCGCTTAGCAGAATTGTGTCTACAACTGCATGGTGATAGGAATGAAGTGATTTCCTTCATGAATGACCTACAACATAATCAATGGTTGATGATGGATAAAATGGATTTGATCTAGCAGAGATAGATATGCAAAGTTGAGAAGTTGGATGAGATTGTAGGGATAATTGATCAATTGGAGTACCATGCACATAGGAGTCCAAAGCCGTCTGATCATGTAAGCATTAGGAAGGCCCTGAAACTTCCTTGCAATCTCTAATTTTGGTTTGTTATATACGTATTCCAACTTTTTTTGGAAATTATGTGTTTTTGGGACATGAACATGCTTTAGTTTCTGGAATTTTGCTATAAAGTTATGTTTATTTATCCTAGCCAACAAATCCTATGTAATGTTTTGGCCAACTAATAGAATCTGTTTGAATGAAAAAAAAAAAATTGAAACTAACAAAGTGAAGACAAAATAAAATACTCTATATATAAACTACATTGGTAAGTTACATAGTACAAGAATCCAGTTCACACAACAAGTGTGAAGGAACCATTGTAGCATAGGTCTCCTTCTTCTGCAAATCTACTTGCCTGCTTCTCAAGTGAGTTTGAAGGTATTTATTTTTCTAAAAATAAGTATTCACATTATATTAACGAAGGGAAAATTAAATAGCATACAATTGTGAGTGTGTTCTCTGCCTTAGACAAAGGAAACCACATATGAAGAATGAACAGACTTTGCCTCGGTTAGGAGAAACTAGAGCCTTTTAGTTTCATCGTTTCTATTACAGAAGAATTATTGATGAAAATCATGCTTGTATTAATTAAAACAATGTGGTTGTTGCATGTACATCCAAAATGAAGCTTAGTGTGCTAGAGAGGAGGTGTGTGGTCGAGACATAGGCCCTTGATGCATGTTGTATCAAAAATGTGTGTAAAAATTCCATCGGGCTTTGGGTTGTTCTTATTTAAGGTGATGGGTTGTCAAGCTTGATTACTTAGAGAGTTAATGGGATTTTTCTTTTTCATTATTAAAAAAAAAGAAAGGAATTTCCAATAAAATATTTACATAAAATTCCTCAAAGACCAAATTTGTAGAGTTGGCTAGCTGTTTTCTCAATTTCCCCTCATTATTTCTCCTAAACTTGATCAGTTACAATAGAGAACATGCCACAAGGTGTATAATTACGTTTTGGGGAAAATGGTCATGGAACCTTAAAAATTTTGGCCCCAGGAAAAATGTGCGAATATTATTTTGATTTTCTTTCATGGCACTGAGTTGGGAAACATGGTGGTGGTTCAAAAGATGTTGAACCTAGGAACTTAGGTATGGGTGCACTTTCTCAAGAATGTGAGTGTGTTTGTGCTATCCCCATCTCTAGTTTTGAGATTTTAATCTTTCTCCAAGTCCCTGCTTTATTTAAATATATTTAAGACTTCTGAATTAGGATTAAACAAATCTTAGAAAAAAATCCTTTAATTCAATTTTGGGGCATTGGGAATGATTGTATTGAGAGAGAAAGGTGACCTTGGAGTATAGTATAGATGACATGTGTAATGTGTGTAAAAATAATAAATGAAATATATGAAGTTTTTATTATAAACAAGAAAAACAAGTTGACCTTTGTAATGTTAAAAAGTAAATTAAAAATGATGCCGACCATTAAGCAATATATGTTATTTTTTTAAAGGAAAACTTCATAGAATTCCACACTCTTCCTTGAAATATTTGCATGGAAGGTTGGTCAAGCCCCAGCCAAAATAGTAGGTAGACTCAACTATATTCAAAGCTTAATTTATTTATAACTAGAGACTAATTGATGGACTTTTCATTGAGACAATCCATTCAAATAAATATAAACAATAAAATGATCTTATAAAGTAATGTGCGCGTGTGTGTAACATGCATGTCTTTATATTTAAATTATTATTATCATTATCATCACCCCCCCAGCCCCACACACACAATAAAATATCCGAAGGGTTAGCTTAATTAGTTGAACCGTATTCTCAATAAATATTACCAATAGGGAGGCCACATGTTCCAAACCAATTCATCTCATCAGGTTTTCAATGACTATTGTGATTGGAAACTAAGTCACCCTCCATATAGATATTTCAACAAAAAATATGGAATCCCATGCAACTTGACTTGGAAAACACCCTAAATGTTAGCAAAAATGTTTGAACCATCCACCCAAGGAATGTTGTTAATGGATAGACCACAAATTCAAATCCAATTATGTTCCTTGATATTACCAAGCATTATTATGGTTGGAATTGAGCTTACATTCATCTTAATATATTAGTGATGCAAGTGAGATGCCATAATTTTTTCCTTTGAATATGTTTTCCTCTCTCATGCCCCCACAATCCCCTTGCAACCGTCCACCCACCAAAAAAACATATAACACTAATCAAGATAATGATATGCAATTCATGTTGTTGAAAGGGAGCTCATAAGTCACTAGTCGAAATGATGTCAAGGCCCATGGTGCTACCAGCCACTATTTTGTAGGAAATTTAGTCACGTCCATCAGTACATTCTAAGGTAGGTCTCGTGAGGATCCTATATATCTCATGAAATGGAGAGGGATAGGGCACTCTGATGAGGATTTCCTTGGAATATATATAATGGGGGAAAATGATAATAAAACTAGTACACATATGTCTTAACCTTGGACATTTAAAGAACTAAAGGTTTATGTATTTGTATATTTATGACCCTTCTTGATGATTAATATATTTTAGGTTAATATGGACATATATTTCTATGAAACCAATTTCTATGGTCTCAAAAATTATCCATGAAATAGTACATTGGATTCTAGTATATAATAAGGAAAATAGTTAGGTGTTAGAGGGATAATTTTCTTCATGCATGAAAATCATATGAGGAAATGGGATCTTTGCAATATAATGTTTTCTTATTAACTTTGTTGCATTTACAATTGAAGTGGTCTTCTCTTTTCTAATCACCATAATAAATAGGAAGTCTCGTGTACCTATTTTCTAATTGACACTACAAAATATTCATATTAATAATAAAATAAAAAAAATCTAGGGAAGGATCATTATAGAAGTACATCATAATGGAATTTCTTCCCTCAAGGGAGATGATAGTCCATTTCAAATATTTTTATACAAAATTTAAAGGAAGTTTGCAATAGATCAATGTTATAAAGGGCCTACTAACACGTATTCTATGAAAAGGTCCTAAGAAGAGACAAATTTATACAACATAAAAAATTCAAAAAGATGAGAGAAAAGTCACTCATTTGGTGCTATATACTTTGTGCTGCCACTAGTGATATCCTTCCTTGTGTGTTGATGTGATAGTGGAGGAGATGCTGATTACTAATAATTTGAATATTTAGGGAATTTCCCCATATCCATGCTAAGAAGGCCAAGGTGATGCATCTCTAGGATAGGAGTGGTAGTTTTGGTAGAAATGAAAACCATTTATAGAAAAATTTCTTTTATTCTTTTCTCTAGGAATTAAATACATTAAGGATAGATTACTAATGAGCTCATGATAACTTCATTTAACATGATTTTCAATTGTTGAGAGTGATTTTGATTATTATTGGATGTGAAATTTCATAGAGACGCATCAATTGATTTTTCCATCTACTAATACTAGTTTCATGACTTTCCAACATTTGTCTTGTTCCATGGAGCTCTATGTAACCTATGCTAATATGTTGTTGTAGGTCCCTTGTTCATCTAAAAATAGTTGTGGTATTCTATTTTGGGTTTTTCTTCATGAAACATGCTAATAAACATGGAGAAGAGTTAATAATACAACATCCCATAATTTGACTTGTCCATAGCCAATGGACGATGCAATCCCACTCCATAATTAATACACACCTAACATGAGACCCTTGGAGCACATTTAAATATGAAGTATAAATTGAAGTGAAAACCCATAGAACTATAGGAATTGGCCTTCGTGGAGAGCCATTGGAACACCATTGGAGTCCCACCATGGTTGAGAAATCTAAATACTAACGACTCTAATGTAGTTAATTCCTTATAGTAGGGGAGATGACGATTTCCAATCAAGAGATTCTAAGCTTGGGTAGGCCTAAACTAGAATGAATCATACATGAGAAAAGAGGATAATCTAGATGCTAATCAAATTTGTGAGCCATGGGATGTATCCCAAATTGATCCTATCTATATTATTATGATGGTTTATTCAAGATGATGGGGGAGGCAGGCCTTATCAACAACACCCCATCAAGAACATGATATTTTTCCATGTCATGATACACTACAAGTGATTTGGAATTTATCCAAGACAAAGAATTAAATGTATTACAGACTCATGTGCATGGATGTGCCTATGTTTCTTTATGCAATGGATCGATAAGACTATGAAATACATAGACACTGAGGGAGTTAGAGAAAGCATAATAGTCAAACATGTAAACAAAACAAGTTTAAAAAGGAGTTCACCCAATGCTCCTAGGCTACATCTCCTGGTCCAACCTTTCAGTGGTGGCCTCTCTATTATGTTTTAAAGCAGAGTTTTTACAACAGTGAGTTTGATTCGAAACTCACTAAACAGAATGAAGTCAGTAGGAATGGAGTGCATAGACTCTCCTTACTAAAACTTGACCTCTAACGGTCACAGTAGTATGACAGGCCTATGCCAAGGAGTTCGCTTGAACCTCTCAAGCCTTCAATGGAGTACAAAGACTCTTTGACTCTCTCTGGCTCTTTTTGGCTTGATGCTACCTTCAGGTCAGCTTGGCCTCTACTCTCTGTTCTCTATTATTAGCTATCGGCTTCTAGCTAACTATTGTATACCTCTCTGTCTATTCTATTTTTCTGCTTCTATCAGGTCACAACTTTAAAGCCAGTCTGTTCTTTTGATTGTTCGTTACCAATTCTCGACCTTCTAGTTTCCTTACCTTTGTCTATTCGAATTCTTCTGCTCTACGTCATCATTACTGGGTAAGGCCTCGCAGGGAAGTGACCACCTGTTTCCCAACGAACTAGGTGTCAGATTCCTTGAATCATTTTTGGAGGGTCGTTAATTTCATTTGCTTCAAGATTGCCCGTGAATCATGAATCGTCTTCCAACTCATCATCCACGTCGGAATTCAAATCCAATGTCATCTTTCTTTTTGAGTTGTCAAATACAGTCAGCCATCAAGACACATCTCTGCCATTGATCTGGGCCCCCTAGATCCTACGATCGTCCTTCATATTGGGTGGACAAGTTGCACGATGTTTACCCGTCTGATGCAGGGATTTTTCTCTCTCATCTGCCAGACGCATGTCTCTCGATGTGTGGCATCAAGTGGGACTCAATCAAAATTTCTTACCACCTTGAGTCCTTCCAATATCATGTCAGTTTGTGGAATCCCACACTACAGAACCGAATGCATTACTTTTCTGAATTTTATAGTGATTTTGGGTCTGGGCACTTTGGGGCTTTCCTTCGTTGAGGGGGATTCCCTGCGATACACGATTATCGTGATTAGTTCTTTAGTGCTAATTGTGTATCAGAAACCACCCTGGTTTCTTGATTTCGCCTCTAGGTTTGCCAGTTTGCACCCATGAGCGTTACCATGTGCCAACAGGCTGCGCACTCAACTGAAGGTCCTCATTGCTCTGCTATAGCCACAACTGCGACTGTTATGAGGATTCCTTCTAATAGCTTTGATTTTTTTAGGACTTGAATCTTTTAGCATAATTTGAAACAATCATGAAAACTTAGAGAGTGTTTTAGGATCCAATTTGGATCACGGCCTTCCCACTGAAAAAGCTTTTGGACCACAAAAAGTTGGTTTTATTTTTAAGCATCAATCAAGTGAGGGTATTGCTTCCTTGCTTTCTTAATTTTTATCCATTCCACACTACTTGGTTTTGAACCTTTGAGTCCAATCTTCAGGTATTCAACATCCCCTTTGTGCGTAGTTCTTACCTTCTTGTCTAGAATTGTATCTTCCTGCAATTCATTAAGATATTCAGGCAACAGATCATCAATAGAAGGCAATTGACTCTGCTCTTCGGGATCTTCGATTAATGAAGGTTCAAATAGTCTCAAGCTGTCTACATTAATAACTAAGTAGATGTTCATGTAAACCAGTAGTTCAAGGCGAAAAGAATTCTTACCAATTTTCTCAAGTATCTGAAAGGTCCATACCTTATTGGCTTCAGCTTCTTACCTCACCTTACATTATATCTTTGCTAATATATAGCCAGACTTGATCACCAACTTGGAAACTATGCTCCATCTGATGCTTGTCATGCCTTGCCTTGTACTTAGCTTGGCTCTTTTCCAGTTGTTACTGTACTGCCTGGTGAATCTCTTGGATTTGTTTAATGAACTTGGTTGCCTTGCCCACATCACTGTGTCCATCAATTGCTATGTCTTTACCAAAGATAAAATCCAAGGGAGACCTCGGTGTGAAACCAAAACATGTCTCAAAAGGAGATCTTTGTGTAGAAGAATGTTGAGCTCGGTTGTAATCATGCTGCAGATAACATAAATGTTCATCCCAAAGTTTGGGATGCTTGATTCAATAGCCTCTGAGCAATTGGATCACTGTCCTATTGACCACTTTAGTTTGGCCATCTATTTGCAGATAAAAGGTTGTGCTCTTCTTCAGCCTAGTGTCCATCAATTCCTACAAACTTGACCAAAATTTCCCAACAAATCGGGTATCTCAATCTAATATTATGGAAATGGGTAATCCAAAATGGACCCATACATGCTGGAAGAACAACTTTGCATTTTGTTCAACTGTAATCTATTTGTTACAAGGTATTAAAATACACATTTTGCTAAACCTTTCCACAACAACATATAAATAGTCATGACCTTTCCTAGATTTAGGCAATTCTCCAACAAAGTCCATGGAAACACTCTCCCAAGAATGAGAAGGAACTAGTAGTGGAGTGTACAAGCCTAGTTTTCTATTCCTGGGCCTTCTTTTAGCACACATGGTACACCCTCTTACATATCTAGAAACCATGTCATTCATTTTTGGCCAATAACAAAATCTTTGCAGCTGTGCAACGATTTTACTTACACCAAAGTGACTTTATATTAGAGAAGTGTGTGTTTCTAAAATTATCTTTACTCTTTTAGTTTGTGGAATGCATAAATTCCCAAAATGATACAAGAGTTGGCCTTAACATGATAATCCAATTCTTCTACTCATTTTCCTTGACTTTAAGTTGCATATGCATCTTTAAAATCTATATCTTGAGCATATTTTTCAATGTAACTCTCATGCAATACTGAATTATGCTGAAGTATAGTAGATGCATCTATAATTGGTCTAGACAACATATCTGAAATTTTATTGTGTATGCCCATTTTATATCTGATGACTAAATGAAACTATTGTGGAAAACCCATCCATCTATCATGTCTTGATTGCTGCAACTTAGTTTCAAAGTGTAGATGTTGAAGTGGTTGATGATCAGTGTGTATAACTGTCTCTTTGCCCATTAAGTAATGTTTCCACTTTTTCACACTCTGTACTAATGCATACAATTCTTTATCATATGTGGGATAGTTAACTACTGCAAATTAAATGTCTTAGAATGATAGCATATGGGTTTACTGTGCTGCATCAACACTGCTCCCATGGCATAGTCATTGGGATCTGTTTCAATCTCAAATGGTCTTTGAAGATCGGGTAGTGCTAGTACTGGTGTTGTACTAATCTTTTCTTTCAAGGTGTCGAAGGCTTTCTAATATTTTCCTCCCCACTAAAACAACTTTTTCAATCATGTTAAAGCATGTAAGGGAGATGCAATTAAGTAAAAGTTAGAAATAAACTTTCTCCAATATTGTGCTGCTCCTAAGAAGCTTCTAACTTCTGTAGCAGATTTGGGTTTAGGCAAGTTTACAATGACTACAACCTTAGAGGGATCTATCTTCAATTCACCACCCCCTACTATGTATCCCAAATAATTCAAAGGTGTTTTCCCAAATTCAAATTTTGAGAGTTTAACATAGATATTTTCTCTTTTAAAAACATCTAGAGTCCGCTTAACATGCTTTAAATGTTCTTCCCATGTTTTGCTAAATATAAGAATGTCATCGAGATATACAATGACAAAATCATCAAGAAAAGGTCTGAGTACATCATTCATTACTCTCATGAAAATAGCAGGAGAATTAGTTAAGCCAAAAGGCATAACCAGCCACTCATACAGTCCCTGCTTTGTTTTGAAAGCAGTCTTCCATGCATCTTGCTCTGCAACTCGGATCTGATGATAACCACTATGCAAGTCTAACTTGGAAAAATAAAAAGCTTCTTTCAACTGATCTAATTGATCATCTATGTGAGGAAGGGGATAATGATTTTTTATCGTTATCTTATTCAGTGCTTAGTAGTCAATGCACATTCTCCACGAGCCATCTTTCTTTCTCGCCAGAATAATTGGAGATCCGCATGGTGATGTGCTAGGTCTGATGAACCCCTTCTCGAGTAGCTCTTGTACCTGCTTCTTGATTTTTTCATTCTCTAAAGCGGACAACCTTTTATACTTGTGGATGTGATTGTTGCTTCATCTCCCAAGTCTAACCCCAAATCCTTTTGAATAGCTGTAGCAGTCTTCTTCTTCTTTCCCTCGAACTTCTTATGTTTGAGCTCTAGATGCAGAATCCAACAGTGTTCATCATCATGCCCATCCTTCTTACAGTGAGTGCATGAAGACCTGCTTTTTTGTACAGTGTTTGTCTTCCTCTCTTTCCATTTTTGTTTTATTTTCTCCTTATTTTTTCTTGCAGTGGGTTTGGATGATCCCCTAACTTCTGGGTTCCCATTCTTACCTCTAGCTTCTAGATGCGTAGCTTGAATGGCTACCTCATCTATGCTGGTGGGATTAAACATGAGGATAGTGTGCCTCAAGTAGCCATGTAGACCACTTATATACTTCAACAGAGTCTTATGTGAGTCTAAATAAATTCCTAGAATCAAAGCTCCTTTCCTAAATTCTTGGGTGTAACGTTGTACACTTTGCCCTTTTAGTTGTTGAAGAGTTTGCCAGCTCATTGTGGCTTGTTGCATGTAGGCTAGTGGATAGAATTGATTTTTAATTGTAGAAACAAATTCACTCCAGACAGAAAGAATCTTACCATGTGTCTTCATGCCATCTTGTGTCCTGCCTTCCCATCATACCAAGGCAGTGCCTCCAAGGTGTAGGCTAGCCAGCTGAATCTTACTCTTGTCTGAGTCAATGCTCTGCACTCTACAATAAACATCAATCTATCTAATCCAATTATCCGGCTTCTCTGCATTCAACTCTCCATCATATATTGGTAAATCAAATTTAACATCTAATTTAATCAAATATGTATTCTTTTTATTTTCAGGGCTATTAGGAGCCATGACAAATTTTTCTTCTTTCCCTTTGCCTTTAGAGTGGTCGTGGAGGAGAGATTCTTCTACTCCTTTGTCTTATTCGGAGTTTGATGAATCTTCATCTCTATTTCTATTAAATTCCTTATACATTTCCTGCACCATGGATCTCATGGTCATAAAACTATCCATGAACTGGGGGTCTGATTTGAAGGGATTTTCTTGTGACATTTTCCTCTTAGAATAGACTCTTCCAATTTCTGGGTTAGTTTTAGCCAACTCTCCTTCTCCTAATTTAAGCTTTGATCTAGTTAGCATTCAACAACAAGATCTGGCACAAGATTGTCTAACCTTAGTAACCTAGAGATTTGATACCACTCGATCTGGAATTTATCCAGGACAAAGAATTAAAGGTATTACAGACTCATGTGCATGGATGTTCCTATGTTACTTTGTGCAATGGATCAATAAGATTGTGAAATACATAAACACTGAGGTAGTTAGAGAAAACACAACAGTCAAACATGTAAACAAAATAAGTTTAATAAGGAGTTCACCTAATTCTCTTGGGCTACATCTCCTAGTCCTGCTTTTTAGTGGTGGCCTCTCTATTATGTTTTCAAGAAGAGGTTTTACAACAGTGAGCTCGATTCGAGACTCACTAAAAAGAATGAAGTCAATAGGAATGCAGTGCACAGACTCTCCTTACTAAAACTCGACCTCTAAGGGTCATAATAGTATGATAGGCCTATGCTAAGGAGTTTGCTTGAACCTCTCAAGCATTCAATCGAGTACATAGACTCTCTGATTCTCTCTGGCTCTATCTGGCTCGATGTTGCCTTCAGGTCAACTCGGCTTCTACTCTCTGTTCTCTATTATTAGCTATCAACATCTAGCTAACTCTTGTATGCCTCTTTGTCTGTTCTTTTTTGCTTCTGTCAGGTCACAGCTTTAGAGCTAGTTTGTTCTTTTGACTGTTTATTCCTACTTCCTGGCCTTCTGGTTTCCTTACATATATCCGTTCGAATTCTTATGCTCTACGTCATCATTACTGGGTAACGCCTCGCAGGGAGGTGGCCACCTGTTTCCCAATGAATTGGGTGTCATATTCCTTGAATCATTTTTTGAGGGTCGTTAATTCCATTTACTTCAAGATCGCTCGCGAATCATGAATCCTTTGCCAACTCATCATCCACATCAGACTTCAAATCCCCTGTCATCTTTCTTTTTAACATGTCAAATCTGGTTAGTCATCGGGACGCATCTCCATCGCTGACCTGGCCCCCCGAGATCCTATGGCCATCCTTCATATGGGGTGAACAATATGCACAATGTTTACCCATCTGATGCAGGTGGTTTTCTCTCTCATCCTACGAACGTGTGTCGCTCGATGTGTGGGGGGGACTCATTCCAAACTGCTTACAACCTCAAGGCCTTTCGATATCCTGTTGGTTTGTGGAATTCCACGCTACGGAACCAAATGCCTTACTTTTTCAAATTTTATAGCGATTTCAAGTCCAGGCGCTTCAGCGCTTTCCTTCACTGAGGGAGACACCTTGCAATACATGATTAGCGCTAATCATGTATCAAAAACCACCCCTGTTTCTTCATTTGACCTCTGGTTTTGCCAGTTTACACCAGTGTGTGTTACCATGGGCCAACGGTCTGCGCGCTCGATTGAGGGTCCTCGTTACTCCACTCTGGCCACAACTGCAACTGTTACGAGGATTCCTTCTGATAGCTTTGATTTTTCTGGGACTTGAATCTTTTAACATAATTTGAAACAATCATGAAAACTTAGAGAGTGTTCTAGGATCCAATTCGGATCAACAAGAATTGTGTTAATTCCATAAATGAGTTTCAAGGTGTATTTATGGGATGGGTTTTTCATTTAACTTAGAGTTTATGATTAGAATCAACATTTTCTTTTTTGTTGCAAGGTTTGCTAACTAGTCCAATTCTTATTTATGGTAGGGATATTAAAGCCAATTTGTCTTTCTAATATTGAATTATGGCCAACACATATTTCAACTAGTAGTTTTGTGAGCCTCAACTAGAGAGAAGAAATATGATGATTAGCACTAAGTCCCCAAGCACTATTAGTGTTCATACTTTTATTGCATTGTTAGTGTATACTCCTAGGCTCTATGCATATGAGTATACATTCCCCCTAGGATGGAATATAACCCACCGCCCACACCATACACCTATTTTCCCTAGATTATGTAGTTATAATCAATCATTTGAAGAACAAAAAAAACTCTCGATTTTGGCTTTTAGTGTAGTATTTAATGAAAATAACTTCATAAATAAAAATTATTGAGATTTATGTAATTGATACTTATATATCATCTCTTTGAAAAAATCCTTCAAAATACACCGTTAAAACTACTAACACAATACAAAGAGCATATAATGGATTGATATACCCTCAAAGGGGTGAATGGAAACCCTAAATTGAATCTGGAGATGCACATGTATAATGAGGCAAGAAGGATATTATCTCATCTCTAGCGATATAGAAATGACAACTATGGAGTTGTCACTAAAGTAATATCTCATTAATAGTCTAGTACAACATTTGTAATCAAATATATAATCCATAAGTGTCTTTGCTAAAAAAAAACACATTATTCGGAGATGTCAACAAAAACCTCACCCAAAATGTTAAACAAATCGATTTAACTTAAATTTATCAAATAATATAGAAAAAAAAAAAAATCTCTTCTTAATACTCTCTTTGATTTTTCAAAATTATTACCATAAGAATGTTTTAGAACATTTTAAAATAAATAAACAACATCAATTATAAATATCACCATTTTTTAAAATCATATTACATATGAAATGAGATGAATGTTGTAAAATAATCCACAATCAACCATTACCTTATGTTGGGCTTCATATTGAAATTTTTCTAGGCTTGTGGATAGTTTTATATGTAAAGTCTTTACTTCATCACCTTAAGTCAAACTCTTAGTTCTCTCTTGTGAATGCAAATCATCACACTTGCCTTGAAATGCATATGGACATGCCATGATAGTTGGCTCACAATGCATATGGACATATGAGAGATCTACATGGAAAACACTAAGGATTTCCATCTGGACCAACTATATCCTTATATTGGTCAATATTATTTTGATATTCATAAATATAAATTTAAAAATAATAGTGGAGATAGTAGGTGTGTATGGATATAACATGTGTCATGAATATTTGGATGATTAGAATAAAATAGCCTTCCCAAAGAACAATGTTTTGTTGTAAATGGTTATGATGTTTGAAAGTGGTGACATGTTATTTATTAATGCATAAGAGGTATACTAATCACATTCATGTTGGTTGTTAGTAGTATTCAAATGAAAGCAATTTATTTGCACAATTTCTATAAGGATGAATTTTTTGGCTATTATAATATTATTTAAAGATTTTAGTATGATAAAATATATTATTAAAATAGATATATTGTTTATAAATTTTATTTTATTTATTTTGATATATATATATTAGTGGTAATGGTGGTGGTCACGATGGATGATGATGGCAATGACAATGATAATGATGTCGATGAAGGAGGATGATGATGAAGATGGCAATGTTAATGATGTTTATGACAGCAATGACAATGATCATAATGAAAACTATTATTATGATGATGATGATGATGACGATGGCGATGGAAAGTGTGAATGAAGATGATGATGATGGTTGCAAAGATAACAATGTTGGTAGCAATAATGATGATGGTGATGATATTGGTAGTGATGGTGGAAAAGAAGATGAAGATGATGATGATGACAATGAAAATAATGATAATGGAAGTAGTGACGATGATGATGATGATCATGTTTACAATGACAATGACAACATCGGTGAGAGTGACAACGATAATGAAAATGGTGGCAACAATGATGATGACGATGATGATAGTGGTGATGATGAAAATGATGATGATGAAAATGACACTGATGACTATGATGATGAAAATGACACTGATGATTGTGATGAAGAGGATGATATTGATGAAAATGATGAGACATGATGATAAATATGATGATGTTGAAAATGAGGAAAAGGACGGGGATAAATAAGAAAAGTGTTTTAAGATCAACAAAATTGTGTTGATTTAAAATATTGAGAAGGTTATTAGTGTGACAAACATTTTGAAATTTATATCTAATTTGAGTATAAGATGGATAATCTTAGAGAAAAAAAAAATCACCTTCAACCCTCTTTGAGTCACAAAGGTGAAAAAATATTTCATCCCATGGTGTTTTAGGAATTGGCAAATGCCCAATTTCACTATGGAGCTCATTAAAACTTTTTCTTATTTTAGTAATGTTTATTTTCTTCTTTTCTGTATTCAATATAGAGATACCTTTTATATTCAAGATTTTTATTGATCACCTCCTTATAATATCTTAGTTTCATTCTTTCTGATAAATCTTTATCAAACCACAATTTATCCTTAATTTTGTTGTACTACCATTTTCAAAATTATTCTTATTATGCACAATAATATCTACTTTTATCCCTCAGTGGTCTAACCAATATTGGGAATGCTTATGCCGTCTCAACTTTACTTGAAGGTGGTTTTTGGCTTGAGTTAGAAGCCATTATAGTAAACCTCTTGTATTCCATGTTGTTTAAAATCTTCTTATACATAATATACCTATTCATAGTCATGCTTTCAATGGGGAAAGGCATTTCTTTGATGAGGAGGATAGGGTAGATTGTATTTCCTTTAATCTTGAGATTATAGATTATAAAAAACTTTTGGATATTTTATGTATTCTTCAATGAATTTCTAGAGATATATCATCCCCAAACCTAACATCCATATAAAATAATAGGGACGAACATACTCTCAAAGAGGATTTGTTTTTTTTAAATCCCACGAGATGTAGACAAATTGGTTCATGTGGGTTTTATTCCCCATCTGGTCACCAATTCAAATATCATAAGGAGAACTATAGGGTGGGAATCATTTGTAGGGGATGAAAAATATTCACAGAGCATCCAACCTTAAATAAGCCTTGCACAATTTTGGTGATAACATACCATATCAGGGTAGATTGTTCTTCCATCCAATATTGGAGTTGGTCCCACTTGAAACTCAACCTAGTTCAGAATATTAAAAAAAAAAAAAAAAAAAAAAAAAAAATCATAATATAAAAAACTCTAAAAATAAACAATCATATAAATTATCTTCAACTTTGTCAAAATCATTTATTAATTATATACAGATGACTTTATAATCATGCTCCAATGTCTTATTGCATCGAGAGGTGATCTATACCATAGAATGGGGAGATATTTTCCTATAAAACTGCATTTAAAAATAAGAAAATAATACTTACATTAATTAATTAAAAATAGTAAAAAGAAAAATTATTTCAATATCAACTATAAATAAAATACTTATTTTTTTAATTTTTGTAAGCCAGAACACTCTATTAGATGTAGAAGAAAATATTTACAAGGCTATTTCTAGAAGGTCTGGCAATCTCACCTAGACTGGGTTTGTTGAAAGTTTCCAATAGTCTAGAATAAATAGTCCAAAAAAGTCATAAGATATTGATCATAACCGTAAGGGAAAGATATGACAAAATATTGACAAAATGAACAAAACACCAAAACACATACTCAAACATCAGAGTTTATAGACGCTGGGTAGGTCGGACCCATCCCAGGTGGAAGGGGGTGTGAAATGAGAAACAGATGTGTTGCTCCAGATGAGCTAGTCAATCCTCCAAATTCTCCGGCTTATCCATAATGCAAATATGCACGTGCCAAACCACCACCACCTGCTTCTAAAGATGAAAGTCTAAATATTAGATTTGAGCCAAGGCTTCCATGATTGCCTCATGCTCCTCCAAACAAATTTTCTGATAGGATTCCAAATGCATTTTAAGAGATGGGCATGATTGACCTTTTGGTGGAATAAGAGGGATTTTTCATCTTCCTCGTCAATCTCAGTCCCACCTCCTCCCAATTCTGGTATCGACATTGAGGTTTGGGTTCTGTGGCTAACCCCTTTCCACCTCCACCCAAGCATGAGCTAAATCACGATGCCATGCACAAGCCCTAGCATAAAACCTTTCCAACTCCTTTGTCACTTTCACAACTACAACACCAAAAAAACTGCAACACTACTACATAGCAACACTTCTGGCACCAAAAAAGCTACAACTCCAATAATACCACAAGACCATCAACACCAAAATATCACAATGCCACCGCAAGATCGAAACACCATAAAATCGCTACAACGTAACATGTCTAGCACCAAGAACACCAGCAACACCGCAACACCTGCAACACCACAACACCATAACACTGCAACACCAACACCACTGTAACACCAATAACATGTCCACAATGAAGATAAAATCCCCCCCCCCCCCAAGGCTCAATGACCTTCACCTCTTGTCCCTCTTCCTACTTTATACTAGTTTCCCCACCCTGGTTTGATCTCCGCAAAGAAAAACTTCCTGAGATAAGGCAGTCAAGTGTGCTATCCCACCCAAGACTACACACAACTCCACCCTTAAACCAAAGATCCCTCAAACACCATAGGCCTAAAATAGCAAGACGAAATCAGGGTAAGAATTTTGCAAAATCCCTTTCGAAATTCCATGCAGTGCCTCCAACACCAATAGGGATGTACCCAACAATAGACCACAATTCAATCAGGACACTAGAGGAGGGTTTCCAGTGGGTTAAGTTGCAAAATCTCACCCAATCAGGAGGATGCCACAGAGAAAGCCAAAATATAGAAAGGAATAAAGGAAGGACAACTCCCTCCTATAGGAAAAAACCATCTCTTACATCATCCAAAGAGAAACAAGTCACCTTATCCCCCCTCCAAAACTTATCACCATGGAATCACTCATAATCACATGCCCCAAACTACCATCGCTAGATTATCATAAAAATTTCCATCGAATCTTTTATCTTTCCCATCCCCCATCGACCTCTAGTTAAATGCATGCAAGCGCAATTAGCTGGGTCCACATGGATCGAATTTGGTGTACCTTACCATGCATATCCCCTACATGTCATGCACATGGGGAATATTGGGGGAGGCTAGGCTCAACCTTAACTATCTTCGATTTTTCCGCCCCCATCAAGGTTTTAAGGTTCATCGCAAGGATTCGACCCAACTCTTCCATTTGTTTATTAGGATGTGCTAGTGGCTAGGTCTGCAAAATAGAATAGTACATAGGTGTAGAGGCCCAATTGGTTAGTTTATCCACCACTTTGTTTCATTCATGTAGCATATTTTTAGTGATAACAGATGCAAAAGTCTTAAGATGATTTTGGATCTTCCCAATAATGGTCTCAAGGTGTTAAATTTAACATATTTGGAGAATGGGGTTCCATCAATTAGTTTCTAAACGAGGAAAGTCATGATTTCAGAGCCTAGTGATTTGAACATTGAAGAGTCTCACCTATTGAGATACAATTAGGCCTCGTTGAAGTGTAAGGAATTTTTCCACATTATTGGTTGAAATTACGAAGGATTAAACATAGACCATTAGGCTCACACCCCAATTAAAATTGAAGACACCTCCTAGATCTGCTACCCAGGTTCCCTTTGGAAGCTCCATCGAAATTTAACTTAGTGGACTGTTCAAGAGGGAAGGTGAACCTGTTGATCGATCGACCAATGAGGGGTGTGGTACTTAGCCTGAGTATCAACAACCCCGCCTTAACATTTTTTTAGTTAAAATGCTAGACTTGAAACCCTTGGCCTTCCACTCGTCTAGATACTAAGTGTCAGTCAAGAGAGTTTCCTTTAGATTTTGATGGATGATTTCGAAAAGCTGGCTTCTTGAAGGATTCTTATCATGAAATATTTCATTATTATGCTTTTTCCAAATGTTCCACAAGACAAATCCTAACACAAGCATCCAAGCTTTGTTCACAATTGGGTTTTTAAACAACTTCAAGTGGCATGACTCTAGAGATTCCTTAACAAATTTTGTGAAAATATTATTAAGAATGAATAAAAGAAGCAGCTTATTCCATAGAGCCTCTATGAAATCACATTGGTTAAGAAGATTCTCTAATGATTCCTCATCTTCCTAACATAGGGGACAACACAAAGGTCCTGAGAAGCATTTCTTCCTTATACAATCCCATTTAGCAACCTCCTGCGACCTATTAACCACAGTAAAAATGAAACTTTAGGCCAAAGTTTATTTTCCCAAATGTGTTTCCATAGGGGATTAGGGTCTGACTCCTATGAGGATGATAGGAGAGTGTAAGCATCCTCGAAAAAGAAGGATCTAGATGTGTGATAACCCAATTAAATCTTGTGTGATTCATGACTTTTGCAAATGGTTCTCTCCTATAGCTAAGAAAGTAGTGAATCCCATGTGATTGACTACTAGTGAACTAACCAGTGATCTGGTTGTTTCCATGCATGCCATTTTGATATGGGAGTTTGGTCCAACTAGAAGTTTGCTATTGTAGAGGATCTACTATCTATCGTGAATTTCTAGATTTCCCTAAGATCCTCTTTGTCTTTCAACCATGGAAGTTTCATCCAATATTCCTCCCAGAAGAGAGTCATTTGTCCGTTCCTAACTTCCCATACTTTGTGGTCTTAGATAGGGGAGTGGTTGCTTTGTTCCATATTTCATATAAAGGACACATTTTCAAGGTGTTTCCCCCTAAGAATCATTACTACATTTGAATTTCGACCATACTTGTGAGAATTTTTTTTTTTCCATAATTATGAACCACCTTGTAGCCACCTCCACCATAATTTTGTCCCCATGACCTGATTCAGTATTGCTCAATCTTGAAACCCTGAGAATCCTTGTAGTTTTGGTAGGAAAACCTTATCCTATATGACCAAAGACCATTTATTCCCTTTTTGAACTCCTTCCCAAATAAACTTCCATAATTTTGAGGCTAGATATTTAGGAATGCACTGAGGGATTAGGAGTGCTGACAGATGACAACTCAAAGAACTTGCAAGATAGAATTTAATAGAGCAATTCTTCCTGGGAAGTTTAAAGCCATGAATGTCTAGTTATAAAGTCCTTGACCTATCTTATCTAGTAATTCCGTCTAATAGGCCACTTGGAGGGAGTTAATGGTGAGAGGCACTACGAGATATTTACTTGTGAAGGAGTCAATTCAGAGTCCTAGAGAGAGTGATATGTGCTTGGACACTACAACTAGTGTTGAAGAAGTAAATGTCTCAATTGTCCTTGTTGATATCATTCTCAGACACATCCTAGAAGTCTTCTAGGATAATGTAATATTCTTTAGCCTCCATAAGGGTGGGCTTCGGCTGAAGCCTCAAAATTCGATACAACAGCATTAGTGGATGACCACTCAGCCTAGACCTTAAAGAAGATCCTTTTCTATTTGGAATGGTGGTTCTGACTTGCTCAACTAGGTCAAGTTACCTTCTCTCAATCTCCAAAATGGCTTACAATATTACTTTCATTCACCAATGGAGAAGAGACATCAGATAAACCCTCTTGTTGATCAGGCAAGAAATTGATCCTTAAGCTAATTTGGGGCTCAACCAAGCCATACTAAATTTTCCTTTTTGGGAAGAGGACTTATAAGAATGTAAAATTAAATCTAAATACAATTTATTCTATAACGCAAGAAAAAGGAACTAAATCCTAATCCTATCTCAATTAAGCAGATATATATCTAACCCAACTAAGAGAAAGATATTTAAATGATGGGGATTTAAATATATCTAGATTATAATCAATATCAAGCTAATGAAATAGTTTAATTAACTGGCATTATGTATACCAAAACATATTATACACAGATACCTCTTAACTGAAATAATAAACCAACAACATTTAGGAAGAAGTTCACAAAATGATATTGATTGTTTAATCAATAATTCGAATAATTAAACAATAATATGAGGAAGTAGTTTACACCATATCACTATTTGTTAAACCAGTATTAAAAGATAGATTTCTGAGTAAATAGTTACTCAGAAATCAGAATTCAAT
Organism: Pinus taeda; assembly: GCA_000404065.3. Classification (NCBI taxonomy): domain Eukaryota; kingdom Viridiplantae; phylum Streptophyta; class Pinopsida; order Pinales; family Pinaceae; genus Pinus; species Pinus taeda. Next base: position 104,493 of record APFE030099489.1, on the reverse strand, counting down.
CCATAAGAGCGGACATAAATAATAATATATGATTGAAACAAATTACTCATATCGACAATGTTGCACAAATATGAATAAAATGTCACATTCCTGTCATCATAAAATAAAACTAGTATTTAAAACAATAGTATTATAAATACCAATTTATTCAATCCATTTCTTTAGTTGTGGTCTCCAACACTCCTTTACATTGCTTTAACTTCTGTTGTTACAACAAGAGCTGCAGAAGTGCAAACTTTTCCCATCACACATAATTCAGAATGCAAAAGAAAAATCCTCAATAATACCCAAATCTGAGATTTTCTCTCCTCCCACCTACAACTCTAAATTCCTATTACATAATTTCTTTTATAATTCTAGAATTCCATAAGAGAGAAGGCCCTTATTAGATTTTACAATCTATTATTTATAATAGTTTTAAAAGAATTCTTAACAAGAATGTTTATTGAAGAAGAAATATGTTTAATCAATTTTCATTGGCTCAAAATTTCATTATTCTATTGTTGCAACCTTCTCATTGATTGAGATTCTTTTCTCTTCATCTCCTCAACTATTTTACTACAAAAAAAATCTAAACAAAATTAAAATGCAAAAAATAAAATCAAAATGCCAAATCTATAATTAAAACAAATCCAATCAAATTCAATTAAATAAATAATTGAAAATGAAATATGATCTTTATATTTCTGCCTCTGATGATTTAATTGGCCAAGGATGTTATTAACAAATGTATCTACACTTAGAAGAAGTCATGGGCAAATGAGAATGCAAAAAATAAAACTCAAAAAATTGATTTTGTTAAAAATTCAAAGACTAATATTATGCTGGATTGACCTAATAAATGATCAAATATGGAAACAAAGCCACATTAGAAATATTCTCCACAATTTTATCTTTCCAATGAGCCATCTTGAGTCTCATTTGGCCAAGTTAAACTCCATTTATGAGCTTCTGAAGTTGCTATATTAAAATTGCTAGAATTCTGAAAATTATGTTGTCTCGGCTAAAAATAAGAATTTCTAATTAAATTCTCTTCCTAACTTAGATTACAGTTATTATTTAATTAATTATAATTAATTGTAATTACAAACTAAATTGAACAGATTAATTATTAACAAAATTAATTACTATATATAGAAATTATTTAAAATTAATTAGATTATACTATATTATATTAATATTATAGCTAAATTATATTAAAATTATAATAATCAAATTATAATTAATAATTATATTATATTATAATATTATATAATATTATAATAAAATTTAATTGAAAAAACAAACCATTGGAATCAACCATAACCCAAACCAAATTCAAATTAATATATTTAAAAACCAAACTCACATTCATATATTGTGTTACTATATATGCCATGGAAGGATGTGGTAAGCGCGGAAGGAGGTGAGAGTTAATGGAGTTGAGCCTGAGTGAGGTGGAGGAATAAGAAGTGAAGTGAGTGGAGGGTGAGGTGAGGATGAGGTCATGGTGTAGGGAGGTATAAGGAGTGAGCAAAAAATATTAAAATTTCTTTACCCCATCACATTTTCTCGAATCGCAAATCCAAAAACATTTAAATTAAGTAGCTTCAGGAAATTGTGATATGTGATATCGTAATATCGCAAAATCTTATCGCAAGTTTTCTGGAAGGAGGAGAAGGGAGGTGAAGTGGGGCCACGTGAATTAACCATCCTACAAATTGGACTACAACCACTTTGCAATTTTGGGTTTTAGGTTTGAAAATTTATTTTAAAATAACAAATTGGAGTAAATTGCCAAGATCCCGAGCCATGTTTTCATCTATTGTAGAAGTTAGTTGGGTCATTTTGTAGGACCACTAGTGAAAATGAAAGAGTTAGTGAAAATTAACTAAGAGTTAATATTTACAATAAACGACTATTTTAATTGAAAAAATGAAATAGCATACATTTATTTCCATTTTTATTTCACGTGAGAAAATGATCAGTCTTCAAAGGAGCGTCATTTATAAACCATTTGATCAAATGGGTCTAAACAAGTATCGATGGAAAGCTAGTGAAAAGTCGGATTCAATGAAACAATTAAAATAGAAATTTGACGAAAACTAAAAAAATGAAAAAACATAAGACAATTAACTTAAATGAAAATCATAAAAGATTCTTAGCCAAAAATGAATGGAAAGGGTCCGCATTACTTCAAGTAATGGGGCATGTTGGGTTTTACCTACAACAGTGGCGACAAACTCAGAATAACTAGCTATCCTTAGTTAAAGATAATGAACTTTAATTTACCCAAAGGTTAAAAATAATAGAAATCACGAAATATTCTAGGAGAAAAACATTTCCATAGGTCCCACATAAATAGATAAACAATATGAGTTTGTAAAGATAAGTACTCAAAGAAGGCTAGAGTAAAAATCATGGATCCAAATTTGGGAAAAATTGTTTTTTAAAACTACCTCATATAATGATAGAAGGTAGAGATAGGAGATTTTTGATAAAGCATATATCCATTTTATTATTGTCTCTCACATTGCTTCGCTACTAGCAAGCCTGAATAGTAGCCCAAAGAAGTTGTCTTTTATGCCATACAAGCATAGTCCCACTACTAGCGAGTGTTCATAGCCCTGATGAGTTTACTTGTATTTCCCATGCTTCCTCTTTAATCACCCTTTTGATAAGCGTATTTTCAATATTGGTGTTTACGATGTATTTGAGTGAAAGAGGTGGGATGGTAATAGAGATTTATGTTTAATGGACATAATACTTTCATAGTGTTTACTCAAAATTCTTTCCCTATAACTATCAATCATAGGTTTTTATGTGGACGGGCGGAATGGATTCATTGCGTTAAACTCAAATCAATTCTTTCCTTTAAAAAATAAACTCAATCACCTAGAAAATGTTATGAAACTAGCTCACAAAAAGATAGAAAACATAGATCAACGCCTTAGAATTCAACCTCTTTGAGAGGGAAACCTCCTTTACATTACATAAATGAACAATTCTTAGATGATTCAAATGACAAAACATTCTTTCTATATATAGGAGGCTAAGGAGTACAATATAACCCAACCGACTTAACAATAATAATATAAAGCCACAAAAATAACAATAGAGAGATTCTATGGGGCACAATAATAAAAATATGGGGACAATAGGGGAACAACAATATTAATAATGGATACAACTAAAATAGTAATGGGGTAATCACTAGTATTATAGGGACCCAACATGCCCCTGTCTTTAAAAAAAGGTGTTGTCCTCAACGCTTGAGTAGTTATGGATGCTTTTGTATAAAATTCTCATCCTCCCATGTGGAATCTTCAGCAGATAAGTTCTTCCACTTGATAAGTTACTCCGAAATTGATCGATTTCGTAGCTGTCAAGTTCTTGTTTCTGTGACTACTTCCGATTCCAATATAATTTCCTTCCTCATCAAGTTCTAGAAATATTGTTTGAACTGGGAGCTTGTCACCTATAACCTTCTTTAAACATGAAACATGGAAAAATAGGTGCAATCGAGAAGCTGCAGGAAGCTCCAATTTGTATGCCATAGTACCAATCTTTTGCAACACCTTGTACGGACCATATACTTTGTGATATTTATTATCCTTCTTGCTTGCTTGAGGAACATGCTTATATGTGTGCCGAGGAATACCAATCACCTACATCAAAATTCTTCGCTACGATGTTGATTTGCCTGTTGTTTCATTCTATTATGTGCCAACACGAGGTTATCCTTTAAGAGTTGGAGGACTTGTTGTTGATGTTCGATGTGATGTTCCACTGCTTGAACCTTAGAATTTTCTCTTGAATATGATGTGATTGATGGTGACTGATATCCATAAAGTGCCATAAATGGGGTCATTTTTGTTGCTGTATGGAAGGAAGTGTTATACCACCATTCAGCTAGAGGCAACCATTTGACCCATTGCGTCTGTTTGTCAGATACAGAGCAATGAAGATATCCTTCCAAACATTTTTTTACTATCTCAATTTTCCCATCAGATTGAGGATGATAAGATGAGCTATGAGCTAACTGAGTACCAAGGCAACGAAATAATTCTGTCCAAAAATTTCCAATGAAAATGGGATCTCTGTCACTTAAAATAATCTTTGGGTTTCCATGTAGCTTTTGAATTGTTTCCATAAATCCAGTAGAAACTATACTGTCTTTAAATGGATGTGATAATGCACAAAAGTGTGCATACTTGGTAAGTTTGTCAACTACCACCATGATGACACTCTTTCCCTCAGACTTGGATAAACTGTGATAAAATCCATTGAAACCTCCTCCCAACGTTGGCTTGGAATGGATAAAGGTTGTAATATACCCAATGTCTTAATTGTTTCAACTTTATTTTGCTGGAAAACCAAACATTCCGCCACAAACTTTTGAATATCTGATTTAAGGCCATCCCAAAAAATTCCTTCTTAACCCTGTGGTAAGATTTTAAAAATCCTGAGTGTCCTCCTAAGGGAGAATTGTGCAATTCCATAAGAATATTTTGTTTTACTTGTGAATTCTTACAGAGATATAAGCGATCTTTGTACCATAACGAATCGTTTTTCCAACTAAATGTATCAAACATACTGGAATCTTGTTGTAAATGTCGAATAAGTGCGCACATTTCTTCATCATTCTTCCAGTCCTCCCTTGCTTCGTTTATCCAATCTGGCTGGATAATAGAAATCGCACACAACAATGCTTCCACATCCTCATCCTTTCTTGAGAGTGCATATGCCACCACATTTTGCTTCCCTTTTTTGTAGATGATTTCAAAGTCATAACCCAACATCTTTGTGACCCACTTTTGTTGCTATTCAGAGGATAGTATTTTTTCTAAAAAGTATTTAAGGCTATCATGATCTGTTTTTACCTTAAAGTGTCTTCCCATTAGGTAGGGTCGCCATTTCTTAAGTGCATAGAGTATTGCCAACATTTCCTTCTCATAAATAGCTTTGCGTAAATACTTTCCCTTGATTGGACGACTTTCAAAAGAAATGGGTCTTTCATCGTGCATTAAAACAACACCAATTCCATTTCCTGAAGCATCACATTCCACAATAAAGGTTTTTATGAAGTCCGGTGTAGCTAAGACCGGTGCTTGGCACATTGCCTCTTTAAGATGTTCGGAGGCCTTTGTTGCTTATGGAGTCCATAAAAATGCATCTTTCTTCAATAATGTTGTTAGATGTGCTGCTATTCTCACATAATTCTTAACAAACTTGTGATAATACCTTGTAAACTCGAGAAATCCTCGCAAATGCTTTATGGATGTGGGGATTTTCCATTCCTTAATGTCTTTAATTTTGCTAGGGTCTACCTTAACTCCTTCATGAGATACAATATGACCCATATATTCCACCTCTTGTACTCCAAAGAAACAATTGGATCTTTTTGCATATAATTGTTTTTCCTCCCATAGTTGTAGCACCCTGTCAACATGTTCAACATGATCCTTCCAAGACTTGTTGTAGATTAGTATATCATCAAAAAA
>APFE030099489.1:76245-98990 GCA_000404065.3 Pinus taeda | reverse complement strand
TCTAAGGAATGGTTTGAAAATGGAATTCATCAAACCTTGAAATCTTGAAGGTGCATTGGTAAGGCCAAAAGGCATGACTAAAAATTCATAATGACCCTCATGAGTTCTAAATGTTGTTTTCAAAATGTCTCCAGTCTTCATTCTAATTTGATGATATCCTAAATGAAGATCCAACTTGGTGAAGTAAATTGATCCATGCAATTCATCCAGTAATTCATTAATGACAGGAATGGGAAACTTCTCTTTCATAGTGAGCTTGTTGAGCTCCCTATAATCCGGACACATGCGCCATGATCCATCCTTCTTGTGCACCAATACTACTAGAACAGAGAAAGAACTTTGACTCAGTTGAATTATACTAGCCTCTAGCATTTCTGCAACCATACGTTCAATATCACTCTTTTGCGCATAGGGATATCTGTACGGCCTGATGTTTGGAGGAGCACTTCCTGGAATCAGATGAATAGCATGATCATGATCATGAATAGGTGGGAGATCTTTGGGAGTCTCAAATATGTTGGAATGATTGTCCAAGACTTTTTTGAGATCTGGAGAAATAGATGGTTCCAATATGGAAACATCTAGCGAACATAATTATGCAATTACACCTTTTTGTTCCTTTTTGAGAAGCTTTTTCATACCGTTAGAGCTAATTATCTTTCCCGATTTCCATACAATACCCCTTAATTCCACTTTCTTTCCTTCCACAAAACATTTCATGAAAAGTTCTTGAAAATTAAAAGCTATTGTATCCAACGATTGTAGCCATTGGACTCCTAGTACAACATCAGCACCTCCCATTGGAATGGAAAGCATTGGGCTAGTCAATACATATTGTCTCATGGATTCCTTGATATTATGGCGCTTTTCAGAGCAATTTATTGTTCCTCCATTTGCAACCATCACTTGACACTCTGGTGCTAGATATAAGAAGCAATTCAATTCTTTTGCTACCTTACAATGAATAAAATTGTGGGTATTTCCTAAATCAATCAACACTATTACCTTTTTCGTCTTGATTTGTCCTTCTATCTTGATGGTTTGAGGAGTGGTAATTTCAGCCAATGCATTACAACATATGGTTGGATTCATTTTTTCTTTATCTAGGCTTTGTTCCTGGAGTATATCCTCTTATTTTGACCTTTCTTTCTCCTTTTCTTCTTCCTCTTCACAATCTATGTAGAATAATTTCTTCTCAGGACACTTATGACCTTTAGTGTATTTGATATCACAACTGTAACAAAGCCCTTTTGCTCTTTTTTCTTCCAATTTTTGTGGTGTCAACCTTATAGGTTGTGGAAGATTAGAGGCAACAACACTTCCATCTTTATAGTTGTGAGTGGTATGCTTCCTGGTTGCCATAATTTTTCTTTCCATATTTCTTGCTAACCTGAATGCCTTCTCTAATGAATCAAGTTCCCAAAGGTGAACATCATGTTGGATATTATCCTTTAAAGAGCATATGAACACATCAATCCTATGCTCCTCTGGAATATTTTTTACCCTTATGTTCAATTTTTGGAACTCCTCAATGTGCTCCATTATTGAACCCTTTTGTTTGAGACTTATCAATTGGCTAAAAAAAGTGTTGCTTTTTGTATCCTCATAATGTGTTGTCAATTCTTCCATAAAAATTGCCCAAGTGATAATTTGTTTACAAGAGAAAATCCATTGATACCATACAAACTGATTTGGTTCCAAATATAAAGTTTCAATACGTACCTTTTGTGTGTTTTGCACATTATTGAGATCGAAAAATTGCTCCACCTGTAATATCCATGTTGCGGGATCCTTGCTATCAAACTTCCCCATATCGATTTTTGGAATATGGTGGGTCTTCGATCCCACATTAGTGTCTATGAAATCATGATTAACATTTCTTTTGTTTGCATCATGAGTTTCCTTTACTACCTTTTCACCATTAGTAAATATTTCTGGTAGAAAATTTGTCAAATCTATCTTCAAATCTACCATGTCTGTCTTCAAATATGTCATGTCTCTCTTCAAATCTATCTTCAAATCTATCCTCAAATCATCCATCTTAGCTTCCATGCCCGTTATCTTAGATTCCATGCCATTTATCTTAGCTTCTGTTAGCTTTTGTGAGAGTGATATTTGTTGCACTTGGTCTTGTAATTTTGATATATCATGTAGCATTTCTTCCTCTTCTTCATGAGTCATGCTAGAGCTTTCAAGTTGCTTACAAGGTGTTTGCATTTTGTTTCCTCGGGGCATCAGTTACCGATAATAATGCTCTACTATTCCCTTTTAATTCCTTCAAAATAAATTTTCAAACCAAGCTTAAGCAAAAATTTAAAAAAATCTACACACCTTATTTCACTTTGTAGGAGCTCGATATTGCCTCTGATGTATCTCTATACTTTCCAATCATCTAGTTCTGAAATTGCAACTTGCATTAGCACTCTATGTCCTCTTTCTAATGCCACCAGTCTGATCCAAATTGGATTCTCCAAGGAAGAGTTATGTGAAATCTCCGACAGTGACTTGATTATAGACCAGTTCAGTAGAGCGAACTTGTATGATGTGCCACGAGTCACTGTTTCAACCTTTGGCTCTGAACAATATATACAAGAAACTGCAGTCCTTCCTCTTTTTGTAACTTCTTACGAAATTTCAATCCGACACTCAGAGAGAAAGTTATGCCGATTTTCCCCAGGTCACCTATTTGGATTGTAATTCAGGAGTCTGCAAAAAGACGAACTTCCTCATATCATATCTCTGCAAATATAGCGCGAAAAGCTCTGAAATCTGGACCCAAGGTTCAACATGATATCTTCTCAAATGGGTTTTTTTTAACTTCTGAAACATCGCAGAAAAAAAGCTATAGAGAAAATTCCACGATGACCTATTTGGAGCAGCGAAACCCTATAATCCAAAGCTCTGATACCAAATGTTACGAAACCAGCTCACAAAAAGATAGAAAAGATAGATAAACGCCTTAGAATTTAGCCTCTTCGAGGGGGAAACCTCCTTTACATTACATAAATGAACAATTCTTGGATGATTCAAATGACAAGACCTCCTTTCTATATATAGGAGTCTAAAGAGTACAATATAACCCAGCCGACCTAACAATAATAATATAAAGCCACAAAAATAACAATAGAGAGATTCTATGAGGCACAGTAATAACAATATGGGGACAATGGGGGCACAACAATATTAATAATGGATACAAGTACAATAGTAATGGGGTAATCGCTAGTATTATAGGGACCCAACAGAAAACATGTGTGTTCCTCCATGAAAAATATTTAAAGCATGAGGAATTATTGTTCCATATGTATATACCTTTAATGATCAATGAAATTCACTTATATAGCCAAAGTTAAGATTTCCCCCTATATGTCAGCCATTGTTGTAGGTCCTTTTACATATATCATGGCAGAGTCACTAGAATAAAAACAAAACTAAAAAGAAAATAAAAAGAATTCATAAGCTAAAATAAGAAAAAAAATCGGCAATCAAAAGTAAAAATGAAGAAGGTGAAAGGTGAAAGAAAAATCCAAATTTTTAAAGGATAAACTCCAACAAGATATTTTATATCCATGTCTCAACGAGATGAAGTAAAAGAAAATAATCATGTGAATGTTCCTTTTTTTTAGATTTAGATAAATTTTATCTTGTAGAGTTATAAGTGTTTTGGCTTTCAATAACAGTGATGATTAAATTCATTGACAACGAAAAAAAATATGTTTGGTGTCAATTGTTTTGTTTCAAAGCATCATGTTAACCATTTTCTAACAAAAAAAATACTTAAAGAAATAAACTAAAGGTTCAAAAACTCCCTAGTGTAGCTAATTCGATGAGGATCATTACTGAAGAAAGGAGAGTGGATTCCAAATCTGATCTGGTGGAAGCAAGAGAAGTTTTAAGAGGAGCTGCAAAATAGACTTTTATATCAGAAAAAATAAAAAACAAAACTGAAACCAAAAGTAAATAAATGAAAGTGGGCACATGGAACTTACCATTTGGAGAATTGCATTCAATCTTACCTGAGAGGTATCATTTTCTCCAACAAAATATAACTTCTTCCTTTAATTAGAATTAAAAAGATGAAAAGGTTGAATTAACTGAAATCTTATTGACCCACAATCATCACTTATTAAATCTAAACTAAAACAAGTAACAAACTAGAAAAAAACAATGTTTCATGTTCTAGGAATCTGAAGTGAACAGAGTTTATGAGAGATGAGAATGTAAATATTCTCTTTAATAAATCATAGCGATAAATTCTCTCTTTCATTTATTTATTTTGAGTTTATATTAGCCCCATTATGTTGAACTTTATTCGAAATCCCAAAGAATATATTAATTATATATATGAATATGATTTGAATCTTTAAATGATAAGTATGGGGTGAATATCAAAATTCGAGATAAAAGAGAATTCCAAATGAATTAGTCATGATTTATTACTTTTACCTATTCCAAATTTTCCTTGAATTACTACATTACCATAGTGGATGCTAAAGAGTTCATTTGTCCTAAATGAAGATGTTTTATAAAATATGGTTGATATACTAAAATGTGCATCCAATAATGAATTAAAGGGAAAAAATTAAATGAACCACAAGTGATGACATATTTCATTAGCCAAGCAAATTCCCGAGAAGAGTAAAAGGGGTCCATGTGTGTATATTATGAAGAGTATATATCCATTTAGTCAGAAAGTCATCCCTATGATTGAATTCTTGAATTTCACAAAGTTATGATTGAAACACATTCAAGTTTTGAGTCATCGTGATAACATGAAAGTAGCATACATGTTAAAAAATAATGGAACAAGACTTCATTGCATCATAGTGAATTTTTGCTTTAATAGATGTAATGGATATGATAGAGGTAAAAGGTGAGGCTCAAAGAAGTAAATCTTGGATTTTTTTTTTTAAATACTTCTGATACAATACAAATCCAAGAGTCTACAAATTTGAAATCCTGAAAAAAAGTCTAGAAAAATGTTTAGTAGATTAGGATTTCAAATTTCATTAGTTAGAGGCTTTGAATCCCTTTGGAAGAAATCAATATGACTGAAGGGAAACAATTTGGTAATTGTGATGTACTGGTTCAATTTTATCTTCCTAATTTGAGTATTTGGAACACACATATAAACTCATAGATAAGATCATTTGTTGTAAGCGTTTTGTACAAAAAATTCCTCCATTTGTAGCAAATCCGAGTTTTATAATGAGCTTAAGAATTTGATTCTAGTTATACCTATGAGAGACATAATATGATCATTTAATCATAACCAAAATTTTTGAGTTTATGCACATATGAGTGTTATCAAAGAAAAGCATCAGCGAAATATTATAGTTGTATTTTTTGAAACATGTGATGTATGAACTCTTGATAGGCCTTGATTAGGGATACGAGAAAAAATGTATATCGTAGGTCTTTTATCCGAGTTTCAATATCGGGTGTACACAAGGAGAACAACTAATTGAATTTCGCGATATCAAAATTGTGATATGGTAGACAAGAAGTTATGTCGGGGACCTTATATTGCAAGTTACCTGTCAGTAATGCTTATGATCAAATAATAACAGATGGATGATGCGGTATGGAGTATATGATAACATGAAAAGTCTTATCGGAGATTAGAGGTGATGGAGCTATTGCAGGATTAGAGATATTTGGTGCAATATTATTCGAAAACCTCTGATATGCGATTTGCGATATGTGATGTGGCATCTTTGTGAGACCAACTTTGGACTTTATAAGAGATCGATGACCAGATGATTTAAAACGATATGTACCATTGTTGATATGTTGATGTGTGATGTAGAACAGACACGATGGTTTTACTAAATAGATTCAATCTCTTATTGGATCCAGGATACCAAAACTTTTAAATGTATGTCCCAATTGAAATTGCAATTTTATTATGGGATGTGATATATTTTAAAACTGAATTTAAGTGCCATATTGGGTCCAGGACATCAGAACTTCTAAAACATGTGCTTCAACTAAAATTGTGACTTATAAATAGATGAGATATCTTTCAGAACTAGAATTAAATGTGGTATCAGGTTCAGAATTCGGAAGATGTCGCAATACTTCAATTGATTCTTTATATGAAATGTTCGAACAATAGGATGCTCTAATAATGATATACGACAATATGACGAGATTGGGACCTTTTGAAGTATCCAAAATAGAAATGTCCAACTCAATGTTTCCTTTCTATAAAAATTCCATTTAATAAATTGATTAACCATCAGATTATTCGATCGAAGGAAGATGTTATCGTGACTTTCTCATGAGGAGAGTTGCGATATTATAATAATCCAACAAGAATTTTATGATAATGTATTTAAAAGGCTAAAAAAAAAATTAATGAAATATATAAGGAAAATTAATGAATCCTCAAATTTTGACAAAAACAACTAATACTTCGCTGAGCATGTTGCAGATTTAAAATAGTTTCCTTCTTGTTTCAAGTCTCCAAAATCAAAGAAATGAATACCTGCAAAAATAAATAGAACATAAATAGGCAATAAATCATGAAAAATAAAATCAAACAATAGATGAAGGTGAACCTTTTAAATGCATACCTGGAAGAAAATTGGTTGTAAATTTTACCTCATGAATCTTCAATTTCTCCCAATTTTCAGTATCATATACTTATTTGATCGTAAAAATGCTAAGTATTGAATTTTCATTAAATTTCATCCACCTCCAATTTACATCAGAATACAAGACTGGTGAAAACGAGGTCATTTTCAGAAATACTTATGAATCCAAAATTGTTGAGCTATAACACATTCTTAAAATTTCTTCATGTATGATCATCATGATGAATTTTTCGCAAAATAAGACAATCAAGTGCTTTTCACAAATGCGTATTATCTAAGATCTTCTAAAATATTATAATTTTGTTTTTTCAAAATGAAAGGGAATTCCCATAACAAATCAAATTCATTACTTTATTTATTGAAATCTGAAATAATGAAATAGGCGCTAATAGAAAGGAAATCTAATCTAAATTAATCTATTCCTACTTCTAACTTAATTAAGGAAACATGACTAGGTATAGTCATACTTCCAATGTGACCACTCTCTCATTTTAATTCATGTATGTATGTACAGATCAATCATTAGTAACAAAAATACAAATAAAATTAAACTAAGGAAAATAAATCTGAAAGGAGAATGTACAGTTATTGCTAATATATTATCTCCAATAACCTTCTCTTGAAATGTCCTTTCCAGTTGAATTTCAATTAGATCATTGTGTTACAGATCCATTTGGGCACATCAAATCCCAACATTCAGATCAGTTTTCTAGGGCTCATCAACCCCTAAATGCAGTTGTTTCGTGCCCTAAACAAGTCAACCCTTTGAGTGCCTCCCTCCTAGACAGTTTCAAGACTTGAAGACGTCTAGAAATTGCCTCTAGAGGTACCAGTGCAGGTAAGACCTTATGAAGGTGCACTATAGAGTAGTTGAGTCCACTGCCAATGTGCTTTGCAGAGCACTTAGGCTTCCTTTCAATTGCGCTAGGCGAGAATGAGTGAAATTCACATAGGGTTTAGGGAATATTCTTATCTTTGGAGTCATCTAGAAGTATCCCTGTCTTATCAACTCCTATGAGCTCGAAAATGGATGAGGAATGAGTTAAGCATCATCCCATCCTCTCATCCCTTCCTCCATGGAACTAATTCTAAGTATGGAAGGCCATTCAATGTCACCATTAATGACAAAACCTCCTTCATCTTCCGATAAATTGACCACTCATCTAAGTGATCAAGGGCTGGATTATGTTGAATTCTAAGGAGATAATGTTGCTATGAGACTTGACTATGGAGCAAATGATGTGATGCCACAAGCTTGTCTTGCTTTTGATGTGATGTGGATGGGATCCAAGATGAAGGAATGACTTTGAATTAAACATGGATGGTTGTAATTCCTTCTTCTATCTAATAAAGTGTTTGAACCCTTTTCCATATGATGTGTTCTTTCATAATGCTTATATGTATGAATTGCTTCTGATTCCTTTCATTTATATTAAATCGATTGTATGCTTTGATCGGTTTTCATCTTCTGTTGTGTTTATAGGGTACTTTTCAAGTAGATTAAGTACAGGAAGGAGAGACATAATCGATACAAGGGAGATGAGAGGAAAGTGGTACTATAGGTAGGAATTCTATCCTCTCTTCTTATCTATTGCTTATAGGGAAAGTCTAAAACAATTTAAATTGTTGTTCTAAGCATAGCTACTTGTCTAGTGAATTAGTATTTATTCGTAGATGCTAAATTCTCCAAAAAAAATTGGTGACTCCAAAACAATGAGTCTATACCTGACCCAAATCAACAGGTCGAGGTAACGGTTGACCCAATTTCACCTTCAATAAATCATACCTTTCCCGAAGAGAGTGAATATGATACCATTCAGGTTCTTTTTGTTTCTTCAGATTCAAATGAGTTTGGGGAAAATCCTGCTATTCCATCAAGACAGGAAGAAAATCCTCCCACTCTTGTAACTCAAGGGGTTAATTCTCCAATTTTTACGTGACCCCCTCCAAGTAGTCTGGTCACTTCCTTTGATTGGAATCAACTGGTAGGATTCTGTCTTCCTTCTTATGTGCCTTTCCAGATCATAGTAAAACTTTGTAATATGATTGTATCGAGCACTATTATAGAGGAAGGTGCATCAGTGAGTATCCTTTCCTTAACTTCTTGGCAAGCATTCGGTTCGCTGCCACTTGTGCCTATTACCCAGAATCTGTTGGCTTTTAATAGAGGAACCAGTCAACCATTAGGGATCCTTCCTCAGTTGCCTATTACTTTGGGAGGAAAAATGGTTTATCTGAATGTGATGTTAGTCCCAGGCCCTTTAGATTACAATTTACTTCTTGGGCGCGACTATGTTTATGACATGGGAACTATTGTTTCGACACTCTTTCGAGTGATTTGTTTCCCGCATGAAGGCGGAATTGTCACCATTGACCAACTTTCATTTCCCGATCCAAATATGGATTCCAATCAACCATCATCCCTATGGTCCTTTTGTGTTGGAAATAATACTGAGAGTGGGGGTGAATTAGTATTATCAGATCAATAATTTAATTTTCAAAACAGATTTTTATACGCTACTTCAGTTAAGTGAACTAGCAGGTATACACAACTGTAGTTAAGGAAACCAGTGTATGTGCAGAGATATTTTGATTTACCCAATTTATCATGCATTAAACTTTAACCAGTCTATCAGGAATTCATTAGACAGTGCAGTAAAATCAGAATAAAGCATCACACATAAGCAACACACATGAACACTAAGATATAAGGTGGAAAACCAATGTGGGTGAAAACCACTTGCTGCTGTCGTCTTTGTATTCTTTTAATAATAAGAAAATTATGTTTACAATTAGGTATTGGTGCAGAATTATACCAATATGCATGCTTCTACTTGTAGAAGGCTACAACCTTCTTTTTTTTCTAGCTGCTATTGGAAGGGAGCTACAACCCCCTAGCTCTTGTACTAGCTGATATGTTTGTTGGTATGTAGGCACTGACCTACAGAAGGCTATGACCTTATTTCTTCCTCCAGGGACCACGTTTCATAAATTTTCAGACTGGATCCATCAAAAACATCATTCAATCATCAAATACATATGCATTAACCAATCACCTTTTGAACCAACCCCTACCGAATTAATCATTCATTTAGACAACCCATCAATCTAATCATTCAGAATATTGTCACCAGAATATAGTAACCAAAACTCAATCTAGATCCCAAAACTCTACAACAATAAACAGAAATGACTGAAACATATTTTTATAAGGTATACCCTACTTCCATGTGTCAAACCTACGTGTATATGCACTTTTCTCAAAGCCAACAAGCAATATATCTGCAAATATAGATTTAGAGTTCTGCAGTTATTCCAGACTTTTAGTCATACCCAGATCATATCATTTACAAAATAATATATGCGTTAGTATTCAGATCTAGAATATACATGAGCAAAAACACATAATGATAGTTCATTTTACGCCTTAAGATCCTGATCCATCATTAGATCTAATCCCTCATCATCTGCTAAGGTTCATCCTTGGTTCAGATCCAGCAATGCACCATAACCCAATAACCTGCATACTAGATCTCACACTTCATCAGATATTCGATACTTTCACACCTTGGCCTAATGATCTTCTCCTCCTTTATATTTTTAGGCCTTTCTCAATACCATGGACCATAACCACTTAGGACCAATACCTTGGACCTAATACCTAGGGTCAATACCTTGGACCAGATACCTTGGACCAATACCATGGATCAAAATACCATGGACCAAATACCTCGGACCATAAACTTAGTTTTCTAAGGTATACACAATTTTCCTTTTGTGAAAGTGTGTTTGTATGTATATGCGACTTGTATATAGTGAACCTGCATGTATACGTATCTTGGTCAATGGTGAACCTGCGTATACATCTCTTTCTTCATTATGTGAAGATTGATCTGTAATTCTTTGTTGTTTGCTTGTTATATTGTAATCTTTCATCTGAGTGATTTTCCATGAAGGAAAATACTTGTATCATAATGCCAACAATCTCCTCCTTTGAACTTGATGGAAACAACCACACAAAGTCATTCTCCCCCTTTGACATGAAGGGCAAAGGGTCATGCTCCCCCTGAGTACATGCTCATGTTGAATTCTCTGATATGCTGACGTGTGCTGATTGAGCTCCCATGATCTAGTTCATGATCCCCCTGAGCACAAGAAAAGTCTGCAAAAATATGTTCTAAGAGAATAATGTGACTCTATACATGCATCACCAATGACCTTCCTATCGCCAATGACTCATACATACATCCATCTCATGCATAATGGGGTTACAAATTAGGTCTTTTAATGACCTTTCCATTAAAAGATATACATGGTATATGTAGCAGGGTCCAAATATCTTAAAAATATACCATGATAGTCATCAACAACTATCATATGATTTTCACCATCAATAGCATCTATCAACAACATCCATACCAACAACCTGTATGTGTCCATCATTAGTTCCCAAAATATCATCAACTTGTGACAAAGTATGTCAGCATATATCAACACATCCTCTTGATCTCATTAAGATCAACTTGCTTCGTTCCCTTATCATAACCTTCCATGAATCAACTAAGCATATTTCATATCTCCAAGTGGTAGCGCAAAATCATATCATATGTATGTGAAAACACCATAGACATATTTACCAAGAACTGCATGATTTTTCCACAAGAACCTTCATTCTATCATCACTAGGAAACATCCCACATCATCAACATATGTGAGTATCATAATGCCGACAATGCTTTATTAGAAGCATACCATGTTCTCCCCTTGAACCTGTTCACTATCAAATTTGATCATTGCATATGTTATCAAGAGATATCAAAGAACCATCATCAATCAGATATACATCAAGTTATCAAAAACTTTATCAGGACCAATATATTTCTACATGTTATCAGCAGATTGTAACCATCATCAAACAGAGGAAATAATTGACAGAACCATAGAAAACCCCTTTTTCCTGAGTCTATCCCATTGCTTTTCTTCAAACCAACATATATATGATTGTGCCCATAGAAACCCGCATATGTACACGACTATGCTTCATGAAACTCGCGTATGACCACCTGTCTAAAAAAAGGAATTAACAGCAGGATGATGCAGCAACTACTCCCAACTTTTGTTTGAGATATTCAAATGTCTCTCTGGGCAGTGGTTTAGGGAATATATTAGCAACCTATTCTTTGGAGAGAACATTATCCAATTTGACCTTTTGTTCAAGCACTTGTTCACATAGAAAATGATATTTGATGGGTAATGTGCTTTGTCTTGGGGTGCATGACTGCATTCTTTGAAATGTTGATGGAACTTGTATTATCACATAGAATGGAGATGGGTGGATCAGTACATGTGATCTGAATGTGTTGGAAGGTTTGCATCATCCAAAGTAGTTGTCTACAGCAAGATGAAACAACCACATATTTTGCTTTAGCTGTAGATAATGCAATTGAACTTTGTTTCTTACTGAACCAAGACGCTAACCTGGAACCCATAGAGAATGCACCACCACTATTACTTTTTTTGTCATCAACACTTCTTGCCCAATCTGCATCTATATATGCATGAAGTGTAAGATCTGTATCTCTAAGATACCATAAACCAAAGTTCTGTGTTCCTTGAAGATATTTCAAAATCCTTTTGACTGCCTGAAGGTGTGATTCCTATGGATTTGCTTGGAATCTTCCAACTATTCCTACTACATGCATGATGTCAAGTTGGGTACCTATTAGATAAAGTAGACTGCTAATCATGTATCTGTAAGTTGGTTGATGTACTGTTGTTGATTCATTATTTGAGCTGAGACCACATCCTATTACCATTGGGGTACATACTGGTTTAGAATCTTCCATGTCATACTTTTTCAAGATCTGTTTGAGATATTTGGTTTGTGAGATAAAAATAGCATCTTTATTTTTTTGAACTTGTACACTAAGAAAATAGGTAAGCTTACCAAGAAAGGATAATTAAAATTTTTGCTACATTACTGAAGAAAAATTTTGACTCATGGATTCTTCATTGCTACCAAAAATGATACCATCAACATAAACAAAAATTACTAGCAATTTATCGTGTTAATCTTTGTATATAGATTGCTATCTGCTAACTCATTTGAAAAACCCTGTTGGCGGAGATATTTGTCAAGATGGTAATACCAGGCCCTTGGAGCTTGTTTTAGACCATAGAGAGCCTTTCTGAGTCTGCATACAAGTTTTGCATCATTTCCAATAATGAATCCTTCTGGGTTTTCAATATAGACTTCTTCTTCTAAGTCTCCATTAAGAAAGGCAGATTTTCCATCCATTTGGTATACTTTGAATTTCTGAAAACTAGAAAGAGCAAGAAACATTCTTATGGCTTCAAGTCTAGAAACAGGTGCAAAATTTTCTTCAAAATCTATACCTTCTTGTTGAGCATATCCTTTACACACAAGTCTGGCCTTCTTTCTAATAACTTCTCCATTTTCGTTCAGCTTATTTTTGAATATCCATTTAGTTCCTATGATATTCTTATCATGAGGTCTAGTAACTAATCCCCAAGTATTATTCTTTTCAATTTGCCCAAGTTCTTCATTAATGGCCTTGACCCAACATTCATATTTGCAGGCTTCATTTACATTTTGAGGTTCGGTGGAAGATAATAATGCTAGATAGCTTGAGGCTTATGCAACAGTTCTTCTTGTTTGCACACCTACCCCTTTTTCCCCTAAAATTTGAGTTTCTGGATGATTTTTCTGAACATACCTGGATGTAGTCTTCTCTTGTATTGTTATCTCTTCTTATGGTGCTTCATTGGTTTCTTCTTTAGAATCAGTGTGATTTGATGTGGGAAAATGATCCTCATCTCCTCAGTTTTTATCTGTTTTGGATTTTTGCATGCTTCATCAACCATAACATCAATACTTTCAATCATTTTCCCAAGTCTTTTATTATAACATTTATATCCTTTACTTCGGGAAGAGTAGCCAAGAAGAATACCTTCATCTGCTCTGGGTTCAAACTTACCAAGTTTTTCATCGGCCCTTTTGATGTAACATTTGCTTCTAAAAATTTTGAAGTATTTTACAGTAGGAGTCTTACCATACCAAATTTCATTTGGAGTTTGAGTGCTATTTACCTGAACATTTGCTTGATTGAGAATAGTGACGGTAGCGAATGCAGCTTCACCCCAAAAGGTTGCAAGTGTTCCAGATTCATCTAGCATAGCTCGAGCCATTTGTTGAACAGTTCTTTTCATTATTTCTACCACTCCATTTTGCTGAGGAGTCCTTGCAGTGGAGAACTGCCTTTTTATTCCATGTTGTTCACAAAATTCAAAGAACTCATCGAAGTTAAATTCCCCTCCTCGATCAAATCTGAGGCATTTGATTTTGCGATCTGATTCATTTTCAACCAAAGCTTTGAAGGCTTTCAATTTTTCAAATGCTTCATCTTTATGCTTTAGAAGACCTATCCAACACATTCTGGAAAAATCATCAATGAACAATATAAAGTATTCTTCTCCACGAGGTGACTTTTTCCTTGATGGTCCACATAAATCAGTATGAATAAGTTCAAGAGGCTTACTAGCTGACCCTTCTTTTTCAATGAAGTGAGATCTGGTTTGCTTACCGAATTGACATGATTTTCATATTGTATTTTTAGGAATGTTGATATCAGGAAGATCATGAAAAACCTGGAATTTGCATGCTATTCTTATTTGAGAAAAGCTTAGATGCCCCAATCTTCTGTGCCATAGTCAGTTTTCATCATTTTTTCTTAGATAGCACTATTGTTGTCCTCCCTTGAGTATGTATAAGTTGTTTGGAGTTATTTTACCTTTGATCACGGTTTCTCCTCTATCAAGCTCGTGAACAACACATCTGTTTGATCAAAGTACCACTTCATTTCATTGATCACACATTTGACTGAAACTCAACAGGTTATGCTTTAGACCATCAACATACATAACATTCCCAATTTTAACCTTTTCTTTCAAGAAAACAAAGCCTTTACCTTTTATGACAGCAGGAGTTTCGTTTTCGAATGAGACATTCTTTTCCTTTTCTAAGGCATTATATGAGTGAAGTTTTTCTTTGTCACCTGTCATGTGTTTTGAGCATCCACTGTCAATGTACCACTCATTTTCTTGTCCTTCTGCATACAAGGCTATACCACATCTTTTTGTTTTTGGTTCTTTCTTTCTCCATATTTTGAGATTTAATGAAGTTTTCTCCTTTTGATATATTTGACGAAATTTACTACTGCATTCAGATTCTTCATGGCTGAATTTGTTACAAATTGAGCACTCTATTTCATTTTCAAGAAGATAAAAGTTATTGTAGGAGATTTTCTTGATCCCTATCACATTCATTTGATTTCGTGCTTCTCTAGTCATGATGGTCTTGTAAGCAACACATTTAGTGGCTTTGTGTCCAAAATTATGACATGAACATTGACCATTAAATAAATTCCAGTGATTATCGAATCTATTGATCTAGTGATTGTAGTTTCTATTGATATTCATCTTTAAAGAAATTGAGTATGATTTACCTGAGGTTGGTTTTGGCTTTTGTTCATCCTTGAAGTAAATTGAGCCTGATTTACCTGATGATCTGCTTTATGCCTTTGTTGATGATTGTCATACTGTTCATTGTTCTTTGCTGCATCAAGATAGCTTTTAGTGGAGGTTGACAGCTTCTGTGATTGAGATG
This sequence comes from Pinus taeda, assembly GCA_000404065.3. Taxonomy (NCBI): domain Eukaryota; kingdom Viridiplantae; phylum Streptophyta; class Pinopsida; order Pinales; family Pinaceae; genus Pinus; species Pinus taeda. Next base: position 83,705 of record APFE030099489.1, on the reverse strand, counting down.
CTTCTTCAGTATATCCAAGACCTGTCTTTATCAGAGGAGAACGATGCACTTTGATAATTTAATTTAAGGTTTCTAATCCTTTAGCAAATCTAAGACTGAGAGCTTTTATTTTCTCAAGATCCTTTTTTAGACCCACAATTTCACATTCTAGTTTTTCATTGTGTTTTTCTCTTTCAGCAAGTTGGTATGTCAAGGTATCTATAATCATATTATTTTCTTCTAAACAGATTTGGAGTTTAGAGCCTCATAGAGGTCATCTTCATCTAAATCATCCCAAAAAATAGCATCTTCATAAGCCATCAGAATTCTATAGTCATTGCTATTTTCATCTTCATCACTATTTGATAAACCATCGCTATCTTCATAAGTATAGTAGCTCCTTTTACTTACACTTTGTTTTCTATTCCATTTTGTAGATTCCTTCCCTTTATCATATTTATCTTTATGAGGACATTTGGTAGGATAATGATCGACTCTACATAGGCAAAACATTTGAAAGGTAGTTTACCTCTGAATCTTCTAGAACCCTGTTGAAGCTTCTTGAAAAAGTTTACTTCATATTCTTCTTCTGAAACATGTCTTGATTCATATTTTCCTTTTGCTGAAGTTTTAAATGCATCTTCTCTCATATCTGATGGGCCTCCTTTTCTCATCTCAAAGGTAGTTAAGATTCTGTGAAGTTGTGTCATAGTAATAGTCTGTAGATCCTGTTTTTCTTCTATGGCAGATACCTTTGATTCAAATTTAGCAGACAAGGATCTTAAAACTTTCTCAACTAATGTAACTTTCTCAACCCAAATTATTCATGTAATTAACAACCTCATCTATACGTAAGAAGTAACTAGCTATACTTTCATCATTATGCATCTTAAGAGTTTCATATTGAATTCTGAGAGTTTGCAGTTTAGCACATTTTACCTAAGAGCCTCCTTCTAGCTTCGAACAATTTTGTCCCATATTTATTTAGTTGATTTGAGCTACATAACTTTGGAAAACTCTGATTGTGACAAACTTCCCAAAAATGTATTAATAGCCTTGGCATTGGTTTCATATTTCATTTTACCTATTGTCTATGTATGAATTGCTAATGGAAATGTATATTGTTGTAGCTCCCCTTAAGGTAGGGCAACACCATACATTCACTCCTTAAGGAAGGAGAACACTCCACAAGCCATGCGCTTGTTCATACAAGACTACTTCTCTTCATATGCCTCCATGTGGAGTCTCTAGCCTATATATAGGCCTCATACATACAATACCATGCATCATTACCATGGTTTCCTCATACCATCAACTAATACCATGGGCCCCTTACATTATTATTAACTACTTGTGGTCCCTTACCTGACATGGGTTAACCACCTTATTTATTACTATGGCCCATCCCATTATTAAATTATTACCTTGGGTACCTCCCTCGGTACCCCATATTACCCCCCCTAGGTATATAACATATATCCTCCTTCCACGATTTCCCAGACATCCGTTCCAAGTGATTGAAGATTGGTTGTGGTTCTTATCTTCCAATAAACAAAGTTGCTTCCATTAAAGATTGGCAGTTTGATGGATCCCCTGCTTTCTTGATTACTCATGATGATGGATCTTCCCTCAAGTGATCAAGCTTCTTCTTAAGGACTTGATTTAATAACAATTGTTTGAAATAATACTGAGAGGGGGGGTGAATCAGTATTATCAGATCAATAATTTAATTTTCAGAACAAATTTGTATACGCTACTTCAGTTAAGTGAACTAGCGTGTATACACGACTGTACTAAAGGCAACCAGCATATATGTAGAAATATTTTGATTTACCCATTTTATCATGCATTGAACTTTAACTAGTATATCGGGAATTCATTAGACAGTGCAGTAAAAGTAGAATAAAGCATCACACATAAGCAAGACACATGAACACCAAGATATAATTTGGAAACCCAATGTGGGTGAAAACCACTTGCTGCTATCGTCTCTGTCTTCTTTTAATAATAAGAAAATTATGTTTACAATTAGGTATTGGTGCAGACTTATACCAGTATGCATGCTTCTACTTGTAGAAGGCTACAACCTTCACTTTTTTCCTAGTTTCTACTGGAAGGGAGCTACAACCTCCTAGCTCTTGTACTAGCTGATATGTTTGTTGGTATGTAGGCACTAACCTATAGAAGGCTATGACATTCTTTCTTCCTCCAAGGACCACGTTTCATAAATTTTCAGACTGGATCCATCAACAACATCATTCAATCATCAAATACATCTGCATCAACTAACCACCTTTTCAACCAACCCCTACCGAATCAATCCTTCATTTAGACAACCCATCAATCTAATCATTCAAAATACAACAACCAGAACTCAAACTAGATCCCATAACTCTACAACAGTAAACAGAAACAACTGAAACATATTTTATAAGGTATACAATACTTCCATGTTTCGAACCTGCATGTATATTCACTTTTCTCAAAGCCAACCAGCATATACATCTGCAAATATAAATTCAGAGTTCTACAACTATTCTAGACTTCTAGTCATACCCAAATCATATCATTTACAGAATAATATATGCATTAGTATTCAAGTCTAGAATATACATGAGAAAAAACACATAATGATAGTTCATTTTATGCCTTAAGATCCTGATACATCATTAGATCTAATCCCTCATCATCTGCTAAGGTTCATCCTTGGTTCATGTCTAGTAATGCACCATAACCCAATAACCTGCATACTAGATCTCACACTTCATCATATATTCGATACTTGCACGCCTTGGCCTAGTGATCTTCTCCTCCTTTCATAGGTTTAGGCCTTTCTCAATACCATGGACCAAAACCACTTAGGACCAATACCTTGGACCAAATACCTAGGGTCAATACCTTAGACCAGACACCCTTGACCAAATACCTAGGGTCAATACCTTAGACTAGATACCTTGGACCAATACCATAGATCAAAATAACATGGACCAAATACCTCGGACAAGAAACTTAGTTTTTCAAGGTATACGCGCTTTTCCTTCTGCGAAAGTGCATGTGTATGTATACGCAACTTGTATACAATGAACCTACGTGTATACGCAGCTTGATCAGTGGTGAACCTATGTATACCTCTCTTTCTTCATTCTGTGAAGATTGATTTGTAATTCTTTTTTGTTTACCTGCTATATTGTGATCTTTCAATTGAGTGAGTTGCCATCAAGGACAATACCTGTATCATAATGCCAACATTTTGTACCAATGGTATCCTCCCCACCACAGGTTAGTTATGTGGTAACCCATTCCATACCTACATCAATTTAGTGATGTTGTACATCATGTACTGGGGGAATTGGAACCAGATCTCTCCTTCATGACCTCATATGGGTTGTGATAAGGTCCTTGAGGATAGTTCCTAGTCTTGTGTCAACCTCGTTAAAAAATGAAACAAGGAGTATGAGGATAGTTCTTTTACTGTGTCAACCTCGTTAAAAAATGAAATAGGTCCATGAGGAGAGTTCCTAGTCTTGTGTCAATCTCATTAAAAAATGGAACCAAGGATATGAGGAAAGTTCCTTGTCTTTTTTCAACCTCGTTAAAAAAATAAACCAAGGATATGAGGATAGTTCCTTGTCTTGTGTCAACCTTGTTAAAAAATGAAACAAGGAATATGAGCATAGTTCCTTGTCTTGTGTCAAGCTCGTTAAAAAATGAAACAAGGAATCTGAGCAGAGTTCCTTGTCTTGTGTCAAGCTCATTAAAAAATGAAACAAGGTCCCCTGAAACAAGTTCCCAAGTTCCAAGTCGAGTCTTTGATTAGATCTTGTAAAATCGCAGTCGAGTCTTTCGCTTGATCTCGTATATGAACCTTCATTCCATCCACCTGATAGCCATGACTAGTCTACTTAGGTGAATGTAATGAAGCTTGGGGGTCATGCACCTAGTGGTAAATATAAGTTTCCCTATAGATTATGTGAAGAGAATCACCCCATTCACCTTTGTCCGTATCTAGATGAAGCCAAAAGGTGTTGGATAACTGTCCTGCCTCACCGCAATGAATTCCATTTGGTTACAAGAGACTCTCCCTTTCATCATGCTGGGGGCGTGTAACCAATTTCAAGCATAGTTCTTCATTTCAAGATTGCGTAAAAATGAAACTGAATCCAAGCATAGTTTTTCATTTCGAGCTTGTGTAAACATGAAATTAAACCCAAGCATAGTTCCCTATGGTTCAAGCGTTTGTAGAAATGAACCTATTTCCAATTTAACCCTCATGATTTCCACTCTATTAGCCTCTTTCATCAGATGAGCCTTGGTTTTTTTCATCCCATCGCCACCATCCCTTTGGTCGATAATACGCTTTCACTTGCTTGTTTTACCTTTTTTGAGGAATAGTTGCAATGAGTGGCCTTATCAACATGTTTTGAGAAGTTCCAACATCACCAGAACTAGTTGCTACCATATAGACCACTCATTCCTCAAAATTGAGTCCTCTTTAAGATCTTTTCAGACTCTCTAAATATGAAAAGATTGTCGAGCACTCGTCCTTTCTAGCTCGTTAACAGATTGGAAACGATATCCCTCTTGTATTATTTTATGCTATTTCAGGCTTGAGAGATTAATTTATGAAAAAGAACTTGTGGAGTTTTCTTTTTACCCTTTTCAAACTCTCCAAACATGAAAAGGATTGAGTTATCTTTGTCGTTAAACTCATCAAAACATCAAATAGTGACAAACTTGTCCATCTAAACAAGACCTAGTCTCACCTTCGATAGACTCGTTAAAACAAAAATAACGATGGATTCGCCCGAAGGGTGAAATTATACAACAAGCATATGTTATCCTCCTCAAGCTTGATAAAAATAAAGAGGTACTGGTCAACAATGACTGGGGAAAATGGGAAAAGGGGAAAACCCACTTTATGGTAGTAGGTTTCTCTTGAACATGACACTTTCACTTCATCTCTATGACTATTTGGATTGGGTTATCTGCCTGACGGTTATCATACCTATGGTCTATCACACCATCCATCACTTTTGTTTTGGGTCAATGCTGCCAATTCATTCAGACTATTTGAGTTGGGTTATCTGCTTGATAGTTATCATACCTATGATCTATCATACCATCCATGTTATGAAACCAGCTCACAAAAGGATAGAAAAGATAGATCAACACCTTAGAATTCAGCCTCTTCGAGAGGTAAACCTCCTTTACATTACACAAATGAATGATTCTTTCATGATTCAAATGAAAAAACCTCCTTTCTATATATAGGAGTCTAAGTAGTCACAATATAACCCAGCCGACCTAACAATAATAATATAAAGCCACAAAAATAACAATAGAGGGATTCTATGGGGCACAGTAATAAAAATATGGGGGCAATAGGGCCACAACAATATTAATAAGGGATACAACTACAATAGTAATGGGGTAATCACTAGTATTATAGGGACCTAACATGTCCCTCTCCTTTAAAAAAGTGTTGTCCTCAATGGTTGAGTAGTTCTAGATGCTTCTGTATAAAATTCTCATCCTCCCATGTGGAATCTTCAGCAGATAAGTTCTTCCACTTGATGAGATATTTCGAAATTGATCGATTTCGTAGCTCTCAAGTTCTTGTTTCTGTAACTGCTTCCGGTTCCAATATAATTTTCCCTTCCTCGTCAAGTTCTGGTAACATTGTTTGAACTAGGATCTTGTCACCTATAACCTTCTTTAAACATGAAACATGGAAAACTAGGTGCACTCGAGAAACTGCAGGAAGCTCCAATTTGTATTCCATAGTACCAATCTTTTGCAACACCTTGTACGGACCATAATAATTTGGCAATAATTTATTATCCTTGTTTGCTTGCTTGAGGGACAATTGTTTATATGGTTGTAGTCGTAGGAATACCCAATCACCTACATCAAAACTTATTTCGCTGCAATGTTGATCTACCTGTTGTTTCATTCTATTATGTGCCAACATGAGGTTATCATTTAAGAGTTGGAGGACTTGTTGTTGATGCTCAATGTGATGTTCCACTGCTTGAACCTTAGAATTTTCTCTTAAATATGATGTGATGGATGGTGGCTGATATCCATAAAGTACCATAAATGTGGTCATTTTTGTTGTTGTATGGAAGGAAGTGTTATAGCATCATTGAGCTAGAGGCAACCATTTGACCCATTGTGTCTATTTATCAGATACAAAGCAACGAAGATATCCTTCCAAACATTTTTTCACTATCTCTGTTTGCCCATCAGATTGAGGATGATAAGATGAGCTATGAGCTAACTAAGTACCAAGGCAAGAAAATAATTTTGTCCAAAAATTTCCAGTGAAGATGGGATCTCTGTCACTTACAATAATATTTGGGTTTCCATGTAGCTTTTGAATTGTTTCCATAAGTGCAGTCAAAACTGTAATTGGTTTAAATGGATGTGATAATGCACAAAAGTGTGCATACTTGATAAGTTTGTTAACTACCACCATGATGACACTCTTTCCCTCAGACATGGGTAAACCTATGATAAAATCCATTGAAACCTCCTCCCAACATTGGCTTGGAATGGATAAAGGTTGTAATAGACATGGGGTCTTAATTGTTTCAACTTTATTTTGTTGGTAAACCAAACATTCTGCCACAAACTTTTGAATATCTGATTTAAGGCAATCCAAAAAAAATTCCTTCTTAACCCTGTGGTAAGTTTTTAAAAAATGTTATGCTTCTTAACCTGCAAAAGATACCCAAATACAGAATATGCGAAGAAAAGAGACCGAGAAAACAGAATGGCAATGACTTTATTATTCAGAGAGAAATGTTCACTTGCCTCTTCGAGGGGGCAACCTCCAATAGAGCAGAGCTCGATTACAAAAATAAGACACGATGCTCCTCGCAGGGAGTTACTATCCTTTATATATGACTCATACAAGTAATACCACGGGTCAATATTGCTTATTACTAATACCATCTATCTAATACTACGGCCCATTTACAACTAACTATGGCTCCTTTATTAATTGCGGATTAACCACTTACAATTATTAATATGGGCTTTATTGACTCTTAACTATGACGTGGTCCCATTACATAGATAAGGGGGTTAGGGTGGGACCCTAACATGCCCACCCCTTAAGACTAGCCTTGTCCTCAAGGCTGAAGCTGCGGAAACTATTGCAGAATAGTGGCTGGCTCCCAAGTTGCATCTTCCGGAGAGGTGTCTTTCCATTTGACTAGGACTTCCTTAATCATGCGGCCGCGCAGTTGCTTGACTTGTGTGTCGAGGACCTGTTCTGGTTGAAGCCAAATGGACCCTTCTTCATCCAATTCTGGTAGGCTAGTCTGAATTCTGCAATTGTTCCCAATCACTTTCTTTAGGCATGAGACATGAAAAACTGGATGGATTTTTGCAGTAGGTGGCAAAGCCAACTTGTAGGCCACTTCTCCAATGCGCTGAAGTACTTGATATGGTCCGTAGAATTTGGGAGAGAGTTT